>PVIJ01008294.1:0-75418 GCA_004024925.1 Scalopus aquaticus
TCCGCCAGCTCCCCCACCCCACTTGCTCCAAAGGAGTCCTGGTCTCCGAGTTGGCACCACCATGTGCCCAGGATCTCCCACTCCCTCGCATGCCTTACCCCCTTGCACCCCCTCCCCTTCCCCTAAGCTGACACTTACCAGTTTCCCCCCCCTGTCTGTCCCAACAGGGGCCGGAGAATCAGGAAAAAGCACCATTGTGAAGCAGATGAAGTAAGTCCCTGTGGCTTTGGGATTTGTACTTTTATTAAGAATAATTTTTTTGCCATTTGTATTACCTTGCTCATCCCACATTGCTCTCCAGGCCCGGTTTTAATGCGTGCACACATACGCGCGCACAACACACACACACACACACACACACGCACACACACACACACCCCTGAATTTGATTCCCCTCCCCCTCGCCCTACGTTGGTTCTGGGTCCTCCACCCCGAGCTGGGTGGTTTTTTTTTTTTAGGGGGGAGGGAAGGGGACCGCCTGTAGTTGTATGAATGACAGTGTCCGCCATATTGATCAGAACATCACACTATTGGCATGATTACGATCATTACTTTTGCTCGTGGGGGTGTTTCGTGTGTATCACTGCCTTTATTTCTGTGTCCGTTTCATTCTGTTTCTATTTCTCTTCTCTCCTCCCTTCCCCCTCCCCCTCACCCCACCCCAATATTCATAATCACATGGGGAGGGGGGGAGCAGTGATATTGAACTTGGCTAAAACATGGAGGGGACCCAGCCCTAGACTGGGGTGGGGAGGATTCTGTGTCTGCTGTTCATGGATTTGGTGCTGAATTGGAGACTGGTTACTGCTCTGCAGCCCACCCCCTTAAGACAAGGGTTAGGGGAAGGGGCATGTAGTAGGAGAGGGGTGGGTCTCCAAGGGAGGTGACTGGCACAGCTGTATCCAAGGCAGAGGTGGAAGGGGGCCGCCGGCTGTGATGCTGAATGCCCGCCCCTTGCTGCTCCCCCTCCCTCCCCCATCCTCCCAGTATTTGATCTCCTGACACTGGCAGTCTTCCTGCACTCTGTGGCCTTTATCAATGTATTTATTTACACTCTGCATAGGCCGGCTCTATGTAATCTCCCCACAATGCGGATTTCAGGCCCCACTTGCTGCCGCCCCCTTCTGCCTTAGGTATCAGTTTCCCCTCCTAATTAACTGGGGGTGGATTTGAGTGATGGTTGAAAATTAAAACAAAATGGGATATTCCTTTCCTTTCACACTTTCTCAATAAGGAGCCTCGCCCCTCCTTCCTACTCAGGCTTGCTTCTTGCCCCATCCACTCGGCAGTTCCTGGTAAATCCTCAGGCAGCTTTGCTTGAGGAGGGGGTAGCAGGTAGGGAAGGGGTGCCCGCCCTCCGGGCTTCCTGGCTCTGCTACTTCCGTTGGCCTGTCAGTTCGGGACAGAGGAGTTCGTTAAGACCGTTTAGCGAGGATTCCACGTCGCTTTGCTGTGACACCTTCGTGCACACACAGCTCCTAATTAGGGGTTGCTGTGCCGTAAACAAAAATGATTATTTTTCAACTTGACAGAATAGCCGAAGTAATTGCATCCCGTAGGAAAACAATGGAAAATAAAAACCCCTTTCGTGGAAAGGTGGGTGGGAGACGAAACATGCTTGTGGTTTCAGGATAAGATGCAAAAATTCTTGCATGTGTAACAGGCATGACAAGCGGGTTCTAGGCGGCGCCATGATGGTGAGGAACAGCGATTCAGAGACAATTTCACCCGTCTGTTTGACATGTTCTTATTTTTGTTCAAGAGCTCCTTGGGGCTTTCTTTGCAGAGGCCCCCTCGGCTCACCGCGGCCCTCTGAGCCTCGGGTAATTTGGCCTGGGGCTTCTCTGAAGCTAGTGCAACCCAAATGGATGGGGAGGCGGGGCCTGGGGAATTGCTCTTTGCAACAAGGTGCATGTTGCATCTGCCTGGAGCCCTTGCAGATCAGTAAATGCAAGTAGCGTCACCCCTTTTCTTCCAAAGGGGTACGTTTCAAAACTTCCGAAGTCTGTAATCTGCAGTGGCGGGCTCGGAGCCCAGTAGAAGCCCGGCCACCAGAGCTGGGTGAGGTTTCAGGCGTTGCGAGTGGTGGACAGCGCCCAGCCGAGACCGGAAAAGTCGATGGGGCTCAGCTCGGCAGCTCTCGGCTCGGCTTGGCGCGGGCTGGGCGCGGGGCTCGGAGGGACTCGGCACTGTTCGGAGCCGAGTCGGGGCCTGGGCGGAGAGGACCGAGCCGCTTCGATGGGGACCGAAGGCATTCGGAAATACTCGGGGGAGGGGAAAAGGAGGGACGCTAGAATCTGCAAATTAACTTTGCATCCTTCAGAACAACTCCTTATCTGCTTTCCTTGAACATGCCCCATAAATTAGGTTGATTTAATAAGAAGTTTAAAAATATATACTGATTCCCCCAAAGGGTACCTCGCTGTTTTTATTCAACGAGAGCTGAGTTCTCAGAGGAGATAGGTGTGCCATTTTAGAATGAAATTTCCTAATTATATCCTGGGGCACGAAATCTTAAATGAAGGCTGTATGTAGTCTTTCCTGGGAAGTCTTATGTGTCTCATGTTTGGTTACACAGACCAAAAAGAAATAGAAGGGCTTTGTCTTTGAGATGTTTTAAATCAGACATCCAAGCATTTCTTTTCTTTCCCCTGCAATCCCCCCCTCACCCACCCTCCCCACACCTTTTTGGAGAAAAATGTCAGGCAAAACTGATTTTATAGGTAGACCTATTAACATTTTTTCTAAAACAACAGCAATAATATACCAGCTCTCTCAAGGAAATAGGCTAGATTTGCTGGAAAGGTCAGAGATTTTTGGCCCACGTAAATTTAGTGGACCGTGGACCCCAGCGTCCTGTCCTCCTGAAGCATTCGTGAATGGCAGCTTTTCCCGTGAGCCCTCCAGTGCGCTTGAAATAAATCAAATCAGGGCCTCGTGCCAGGCTGGATGCAGGACTTGTTTTATTAACCACAAAATGTGGGATTGGTGTCACCGTATCCTAGTGACAAATTCTTTGAGTCCTCCCTTGCAGAGATAATATTCCCCATCACCACTCGACTGAGAGTCAGTTGAATCAGGGGAGACTGTCCAGCGGGTGGGCTGGCCAGAAATCTAGGTGGTATTTACAGAGGCAGTTTCTGACTTCCCTGTGCAATTCCATTGGTGACCAACTCTCCTGTCATACGTATGAGTTAATTAGGATGCTCTTTTATTTCACCTGGACAGGTGAAATGAGAGTTCTCCTTAGGGTATGCCCTGTGAAAACGTGATTTCCTAATGGGGACTGGGACTTAACAGGTCAGCTTGTGGGACTGAGAGGAAGAATCTTGATATTCATGTTATCTTTTGACCCTTTTTAATCAACATTTTCAGAAGAGCAAAGAGCCATTCCATTCAGCCTGTGGCATGCCGATTAGAAGAATGAATGGACTTCCATATATGCCTGTGCTAGCTGAAATTACATGATAAAGGACTGACTGGGAGATGCTGCTTAGAGCAACGTCTTAATAAGCACATCAGCCTAGGAACATTGTAGGGGGACTGACCTTTGAAGTTCTTTTACTTGATGCATGTTGTAATGAGAAATTGGCATCCACATAAAAGATGCTATAGATTGTCATTTTAAAAGCCTGATTCTTAACACTTTATTAGAAATTTGATAAGGATGTAGCTTTCTGGGTTTGTTTTTTATTCCTTCGAGTATGTGATTGTGAACTAGTGTTTGGGAATTTGATGTCAGACAATCCAAACCATTTCCTTCGGGAGAAATAAACAACGATAATTAAGACGGCACAAATATAATTTTACTCATACTCTGAGTAATCAGTAACTTCTTTGTATGTGTGGCATTTTGAATAATCTGGTTTGTTAGGAGATCGTGCCCTCACCTGTGATCATCTCATCATTTTTGCAGTCTGTCATTGGGACTCTTTCAGTTATTCAGCCAAATCAAGATCTTTAAAGTGGGTGTTAATTTTACTTAATTACAAAACCTTTACAAAGAAATATCTTAAAAGAATTATATTTTATGAAGTATGGACTCAAATGACTTCCTGTTCTGAACAAATAGTGACAACCACTTGGACCATCTACCTGATGAAAACATAAAATCAACTGTGGAGTTGCTATGGGCACCACAGTTTGCCCTCATTAGGGTATCTGCTGCGTGGCTTGGGTCCGGGCCAAGCCTGCATTCATTCAACATGCTGCTATTTAGCACCTACTAAGTGGCAGGCATTAGTGGAATGAATGGCAACTTGCAGTCTTTGCTTGGGAAATCTCAGCCATCTAAAAGGGCGTTTCCTGCACAGCTCCAAAGGGTCTCCTGTTGAGGCTGCATCCACTGAGAACTACTCTTTTGGATTTGTGGATTTGTAATTTCTGCAGTCATCTCATTGGCAGCTTTGTCTCTCTCCCTGCTTGTCTCCATGTTCATTCAGATAGACGCACCTTGCTCTCTGGAGACTGTGCGAGCGGGAACAGAATGTCAGATCAAGTAGCAGATGAGTTCTCCTTTGCTGATGGATGGTCCTCTCCACCTCCTTATTGTTCACTGAGCTGTAAATACCAGCAGACTGTCCTGCCAGAGGAGTAGCAACAGTCTACCTGATCCCCCTAGGAATCAGCTATGAAATCTCAAACCTCAGTTACCTGTTGGATTCTGAAATAGAACCTGTCTGCTCATTGAAAGGGTTGTTGCCGATTAGATTAACTGGATGAAGCTTCATACTGGGTTGACATGACTCTAAAGAAATCCAGAATTTCTGTTTTCTCTTTGTGGTCCAGAGTAGATTTACAATGCCCAGAATCACCAGGTGCTGTTTGACTTTTTTAGCATGTGGAACTCCCCAGAGGATCTTCTCCATGTATATGCCCCAGATTTTTAGTGGGCCATGTATGCTGAAGACGGGGTAGTTTCTTGCTCATGTTTTTTAGCTGATCACTGTCCCTTTCTCTCTTAAACCGGGGGATTTGGGTAGAATAAGGCCCTGCTGTCTCACGTGTACAGCGCAGCTCATCTGGATGCAGGGGCTTGATTCCTGTTTCCCAGGGTGTATTCATTCTCTCATTTCTTATGATGCAGATAAACTGAGTCATCTTAAAATTTTTAAGAGTTTATTTGAGCAAAAATCAATTCAGTTCAAGTAGCATCTAATCAAGCAGGTAGGAAAGAGTGCTGAGGAGCTGCACAAAATGAAAGACTTTCAGGCAGAAGGGGGCAGGAGCAAGGATGTTATACTGAGCAGAAAGTTGGTTGTGTATTGCAAGATTACTTTCTCTGGGGATGGCAGGGGTCTAGCAGGCAGATTCCCTCGTTAGTGCTGATCACGCAATTCTTTTTTTATTTTTTAATATATATTTTTATTGTTATTTATGTCTTTTACATTTTGTAAATGCAATTCTTTTTGACTGGTTTAACATTCCATTTTGGGGAGAACCCAAGCTGTAATCAAGTTAAGTCTCAGCTTGGTGACAATGGGTTTAGCATAAGCAATTCCATTTTGGAGCTATTGTCTTGTTTTTTATAAGGCCATTATCACAAGCACATCTTGATATGAAAGATAATAGATAAGCTGGTGAGGCGATGATTCAGATTGAAATAACATTTTGGAAAAGGTTTCTCCCCAAATTGTCACTAGCAAAGAACAACTTTGAATATTTGAAAAACAAGCCCCAAAAGGGACGTGTATGTACATATATACTATTATAAATATATTTAAAAGCAGCAGATATTCCGAGAAAGGTCTTTCACCTCACTTTCTTTCTGATTGCATCATTATAGAAAGCTTGAACGTGCTCAGATGGACTCCATCCTAAGAAATGGTTCAGATTTGTATCACATTTCTATTTAATCCCATTCCTCTCATTCATGTAAAATATTGGTAAAAGGGAACTGCCCAACATACCAGTCATTACAGTAGGGAAGAAGGTAATTTCTTTAAAGAAGCAGTTTGGCATGCTTCTCTGAAACTGAGAAGTGATTAAGAGCATGAATTCTATAACCAGGCTGCCTGGCTTCAAGTTTCTTGGCTCCACCATTAACTCGGACATGTGACCTTTAACAAGCTACTTAACTTTTTGTGACTCAATTTCTTGACCTGTAAAATGGGGCTGTAATAAAAAGAATTAGCTAATAGGGTTGTGGTGAACATTAAGTTGCAAAATCTATGAAATGCCCTTATAATGGTTTTCTAGAACATGAAATCATCATACATATATCAACTCTTAATTTTTGTTCTTTTGATTGGTTAATGGGTGTCCCCTCCCCATATGGAGTTCTCTTCCCAAGTATGAGGGACTGAGCTGCCCTGAGAGCCAGAAGGGGGTGCATGTAGTTCATGTTCATGCCTTCCCCTTTTCTGCTCTGCAGAACCAGTTATGTAACAAATAGTTGTCACAAGCGATGTGACATTTTTGATGGCACAGCTGCTTCAGCTCAAAAGACTTGAGTGATATTACAAAGATTGGGAAAGAGCACTGGACCAGGAGTCAAGACAAGTGACTGTCCCTGCCTCTCTGGGAGCTCCATTTCCTGGAAGAGTTGGAACAGGCGTATCACCGGGTTCTTTTTATACTCTCAGAAGTCTTTGGACTTGGGAATTACCTTTGTTTTTCAGGATCTTGAGACCTTTGATACGAGGTTCTCAACATAAAAGCAGCAATTATGGTTCCATCCTGTGGGGCCAGAGGGTATCTTATCAAATTTCTTTTAAGGCCAAGATAATTGAAGAATAGCACCCTCAACCACAAAACTTTGTCAGCCAGGAAAGTCATAGTCCTGAGAGGCATTTTGAGATAACCACCTCTGGCCAAACTTTTCATGCAGGCATGGTTCTTAAACCATAGAGGAGGATCTGAAAGATTCCTGTTAGTAAGAAACAGGATGTTTCTGAGAAGGGACACCCAGTCACATGTTAGAGGGAGAAGTGGTTTGTCTGCGGCTTCCAGGAAGCTTAGAAATGGAGAAATCCCTAGTTTCCACTCTGGCCTCATGAGAAGGAACTTGCCTGGGTTCAGGTGCTTATGATCCAGGGAGCTGGGAGATCAAAGAGGGGGATGGAGAAATGGATTTTAATTGTGGCTCATTCTCTAATTTGACTTCGGGCAGCTCAGTGAGCCCCTCTGAGCCTCTATTTGTTCACCTCTTAATTAAGATAGGGGCTTTCTCCATAGAAAGGCCTTTTACAGATTTCTAGCTCTAAGATACAGTAAATGCAAAGAGAAACCTCGAAGCCTGAAATGTAGGGGGGGATAGTGGGAGTATTTACCACCCACAGCTTTTATCTGCTGAGCCATCTTTAGTTCTAATTTTCTTTACAGAGAAAAGGAAAAACATTGTGCTTTTCATAGCACAAAAATATTAAAGTAAAATAAAATCTTGCAAGGCTAATAATCAGTGCACTGAATTTGTCCCCCTACTCACTTGATTTCTTAACCAAGAATGGAGAAAAGGAAAAGAGGAGTGACATATAAAGGATAGGACACCTTGACCAGAGATTTATCTTGGATACTCTAGATAGATTTTCTGTAGATAGATAGATAGATAGATAGATAGATAGATAGATAGATAGATAGATTCTGTAGATAGATAGATAGATTTTCTGTAGAAAATTGTTACTTATGGGAACAGCCGTTCCATACTGTAAAATTGACCTGCCTAGAGGGTCTCAGAGCACTAGTGCTTATTATACATTATAAATTAATTGGGTGTTTATGTGTGTATCTCCCTTACAAGTCCAGATATCCCCTCCCACCAGAGCACCCTACAGCAGGGGTGTTTGTAATACAGCAGTGAGCCCAACGTCTGGCACTCAGGAGGTGTCTAATAAATGTTAGCAGAAGAAAAGAGGTAAAAAAGAGGTGGACGAGGAATGCAAGTTCATTTCTACTTGAGCCCAAATAATAATATTGAAAGCCTTTGACCGTCCTAGGCCATGCCCATCCTTTTCAATCCAATCCGTTACCTTGCTGCTTTTTTCACATCAACCTAAGAGTAAATACAATCAACTCTGTCTTACAGATGAGGAAGTGAGACTCAAGTGGCTTTATTCAGGGCCACCCAACTTAGTAAAAGATAATGATGTATTCAGACACAACACAGAACCTACGTTCTTTCCACCATAACTTCATAGACTTCCTAGTAGATCGCTACCAGTGTGGGCAGTGGCGAGCTGGCAGGCAAGTCAGATGCCATGGCACTAGGCTCAGATGAGTTCAGTGGCTGAGAAGACAGCAGGTGTGAACTGGTGCTGGGTTCCCTCTGGAGGTGGAGTGGTATTCATCCTCACACAGGACGTTGATGCTCACACCAAAGTGTGTTCCCTAACTGCCATCTGGAAAGCTCCTCAAATCATTTTCCATCCCTGCCCCAGAAGCGTGGCCATTTACTGCTGGCAATAGAAGGTGTCACTGAAGGCTCCAGCTTTGGTGGGAGGAAGTATTTCAGAGAAGACTTGGGCAAGGCAGGATAGTCGAATTTCCATCCATTCAGCCATCTACCCAGCCATCGATCCATCAACTTGTGTCTCTCCACAGGCATTTACAGAGCACCCTGGTGAACTAGGCCTAGGCATGGTGTCATGGACACAGAGAGAGCAGTTCAGCCTAAAAGGAGCTACATGTGAAAGTCTCTTACGCCTCAGGGTGGGAGGTGCCGTGAGGCTGCTGGAGAGCAGAGGGCACCTTCTCTAGGCAGGAAGTTCAGGGAAATCAGCCAAGAGAAATGATGTGAACTTACTCTTAAAAACGAGTAGAGCCTGGTGAAGAAAAAGTGGTGCCAGGCAGAGGGACCAGCCAGGCAGAGGGAACAGCTTGTGCAAAGGCACTGAGATGTCACCACATGAAACGTGCTGGGATGTAAATAATTTGGTTCAGCTTGAATGAGGTATGTAAGATGAGTGCCAAGAGTTGAAAGACGACAGATGAGGCAGTGAGCCTGTCATGAAGGCCCTTTTCTGTTGTGCAAGGGCTTTGGGTTTTATTCTGAGTATAATGAGATGCCAGCCAAGGGTGTTAAGGAAGTGAGTGACAGGATCAGTTTGTACTTTAGGGAGATCACCTGTGTGGACTGAAGTGAATCAGGTCTGGAGGTCAGGAGACCAGGTGGGCAGTTATTTCTGTGATCCAGGTGGAAGATTAAGAACCTCATTGACACATTGGTGGTGGAGTATGGAGAATGGATAGATCTAAGAGGCATTGGGGTGCTGGAATCATATAACTTATTTGGTGAGCAATTGAAAGAATCTTAAGGAGGACCCGAACTTTAGTGGATGTAGAGAACAGTGAGTTGTCTGCTTTGGGCCATCCCCTGAGATGGAGAAATTCTGGAGAAAGGGGGAAAGACTTGGTGAGAAAAACAGTGATTTCTTTTGGTCAAGTTGATGTTCCTCGATGGTCGTCCAAGTGGAGCGCCCTGGCAAGCAGTTGGATGTGTCGGTTAGGAGATAGGATACACCTGGAATTCCGCTGTGCTTATGGGCGGTGGTGGCCATGGAAGTCGGTAACCTCACGAGACTGAGAGAGAAGGGGACAGAAGGCAGAAGATGTGTCCTCGCTATGTACCAGCTCCAGGAACTGAGGATCATCTTGGAAGAGGAGGCTGTGAGGCAAAGTGAGAAGCAGTGGTCTGAGAGGTGGACCAAGGCGGGGTCCAAGGAAGGAAGGACTTTGCGGAAGTCGAGGAAGTGCTTAGTTGAGTCAGATGCAGCAGGAGTTGAGTAAGAAAAAGACCCCACACGTGTCCCTTGGCTCTGGAGAGTTGTTCATGGCCTTGGCAAGAGCTGTTCCCAGGGAGTGTGGGGAGGGAAGACAAACTGCAGTGGAAATTGAGTGGGATGAGGATGTTGAGGTCATGAATGAAAAATCCTGGAAAATGAAGCCTGAGCTGTAGAAGGAAGGGGAAAGAGGGAGGAAGGAGGAGTGAGGCTAGGACTCAGGAGGGTTTTGTTTTTATTGCCCATTTGGCTAGCCTGGAGGGACTCAGATCCATCGAGAAGCTCTAAAGAGGTCCAGGTGAAGGCAGAGGCTGGAGGAAGAGGAAGTTGGAGGTGGTGAGGGGGCAGAGACGAGGCTGTAGTGTGTGGGTGGTGGTTTGATCCTGATGTGAGTCTGCGCCTCCTTCCCTGAGACTGACAGGAGGGCAATGAGGATGGGGTTTGGGGGGCGGGGAAGAAATCTGGGAGTGGGATGGGGCAAGTTGAAGGAGTTCCTACCTTAGGGTCTTCTCTGTGGCGAGACTTAGAAAGCAGCTGTGCTCATTTCCCAGAACACCACAGACTGGCAACCTTTATTCTTTTCATACGTTTTACCCATTTACCCAGTACCTATCTAGCCCCTTTTGTAGATTAGGTGCTGTCCTAGGTGCTGGAGTTTCAGGTGAGAATGTCAGTGCCAGGAGAGTCAGGTGATAACCTCAAATCATTGACTGTGGTCATCTCAGACAGTGAAGCATTTTCTGGAGTCTCTCCTGTGGGTGAGGCTTCAGACTGATACCAAGGGATCCAGTTCCTGCCCTCAGAGTTGAATCAGTTGAAGTAGAGAAATCAGTGCCTCGAGGGCACAAAAAAGACAACAATGGAATTTAATTTGCACAAGGGCGACTGATCCTGCCTAGAGATGGCCAGCTGGTGGGGTGAGTGTGCTGTGCACACCTGTGGCTGTTCTCTGCCCAGCTTCACTCCTTCTAGGCCGTTCGGTGGGGCGGTGGTCTCTGCCCCTGCCGTTTGAAGATAGAAACTTGCCACTCTCCTCCCCACAGTGATGGCCCAGGGATCGACTGTGTCTCACGCCAGGCGAATCAGACTGCAAAACTAGAGTTCTGTAAAACTTCTCTGATGAATCTAGAACTCTAGTTTTGCGGTCACCAAGAGAGAGAAGCTCTTCATCTGGAATCCCAGCAAGGTTCTCAGCTGAGTTGGAAAGATGAAAGCCTGGGGCCGTCTGTGGCCACGTTTCCACATCTCCATCACTCTCTGCAAGGACGCCACTTGCTTACAGGCTAGATGGAGGCTTTGAGAGGTTGGAGGCAGGGGAGAGTGAAGAGGAGAGAAAGGAAGCAGGAAACACACCTGACCTTGCTTATTACCACCTCTGAAGCTGGCTCTGTGGACCAATGAATTTCTTTTACAGAAATGAATTTGAGCTGGAATTCTCTCTTTCCGACTCAGTTGGTCCTGATGAAAAGGGTAGGGCCTGCCTCCCCGGTGGCGCAGCGGTTGAGCGCTGCGCTGTGGAGCTGTCGGCAGCGGCGACGCGAGTTCGACGCCCGGCCGGGGAGACTCCCATATATATGGTGGGGCAGACCTCTCCTGCCTCACCCACTGCTCCCCTCAGCAGTGTACTTCTGATCTGCCTGTTCTGCTCCCTACTCTGTCTCTGGTGAACCCTCTCGCTGCCTCACGCCTCTGGCCTGTACCCCAGCTTGTATGTAAAAAAAAAAAAAAGAAAAAGAAAAGGGTAGGGCCTTCCAGGAAGAGGAAACATTATTAGCTAAGGCACACAGGAGAATTCACACAAGCATGGCGTCTCAAGGCAGAGTGGGCAGTCTCACAGGTCTGAAGAGCTGGGCCCGGAAGGGAGGAGTGGAACTCTACTGTAGGGCTCGTCAGTCTTTTATTTTTTAAAAAGATTTATTTATTTATGCATACAAGAACTAGGGTGCAGGCCAGAGGTGTGGGTGGTGAAAGGATTCACCAGAGACAGAGTGGGGAGCAGAACAGGCAGATCCACTGAAGTACACTGCTGAGGGGAGCAGCAGCTGAGACAGGAGAGGTCTGCTGTGCCTTGTGGGTATCTCCCTGGCTGGGGATCGAACTCGTGTTGCAGTGACTGCAGACAGCTTCACAGTGCTGAGACTTAACCCGTTGCGCCACCAGGGAGGCCCCTCTCTACTCTTTTAAACTAAGGGGACCGTACTTGAAATACATAATAAGGTGCACTACCCTCCACAGCAGGGCAGTAGGGTACCCTGCCCTGGACAGTGGAAGAAGATTAGAGAAGAGGCTTAAGAGCAGAGAGCTTTTTGTAGTCTTGAGCCAGGGGATGGGTAGGAAGGGCAGTGAGAAATTGAATGGCAGAGAGATCAGGGAGCCAGAAGAGATGCGCCTTGGCGTCTAGCTGAACGCGGGGTGGGTCAGAACGTGCCCCTATTTAGCTGGGCCGCCCCAGGCAAATTCCTTAACTTCTCTACAACTTAGATCTTCACATAAAATTTAGGAAACTGGACTGAATGATGTCTCAAGAGTCCCTCCCAGCTCTGACCTTGGCTGCTGGAGTTTGGGTATGCCATCAAGTTGGGAAACCTGGGGCGTGCAGAGCGACCGAGAAGTGTGGGTTTCTGGTGCTGGCAGGAGAGCTTTTGTGTTGTGCTCACAATGTCCAGCGATTTTCTCAGGCAGTTGTTCTGACATTTGGAAGAGAGTTCAGTGTTGGAGAGAGAATTGTGCTCAGCTGTCCTGCGTCGTAGGGCTACGGGTGTGGAAGCCAGGCCCCTGAGAGACAGCTGGAGAGGAGAAGGGGGACCCAGGAAAGGAGCCCCCCTCCCCCCCGCCGTTGTGGAGGTGAGCAGGGGAACCTGCCTTGTGCACACCCGTGAGCAACTCCAGCTGGGACAGCGCTACCTGTGGCGCCCCGGGCGGGCCGTGCTTCAGAAAGTTCTGTGTGGCCAGCAGGACTCTCTTCTGTGGCATTGCCGGGTTCGACAGGGCTGGGACAAGGCCACTGTATTTGGTGACTGAGGCTATGGCTGGCCTTTAGAAGAGCAGTTCCAGTGGAGGGAAAGGGCGAGCAGCCGAAGATTTTATGGTGAAATGAATCTGCACGGAGGAGTCAAGAAACCTGAGTTCTATCCCCAGCCCTGCCCCTATTTAGCTGGGCGGTCCCGGGCAAATTCCTTAACTTCTCTACAACTTAGTATCTTCACATAAAAATTAGGAAACTGGACTGGATGATCTATAAGCTGATTCTCACATCTTGAGGTCATAATTTAAATCTGGCTGGCCTGCAAAGCAGATGTTCTCCTGGCAAAGGAATTCCCCGCCTTCTCCCTTGAACACCTCAACTGAGCTAATAAATTATAACAAAATTAAGCTTTCAGAACTCTAGTGCTAATTGAGAAGGAAAACTGGGACATCAGCTCAGGGAATTGTGGGCGCCGCTGCATGTTGTGTCCGCGTGCACCCTTCACCGACAGAGCAGAATCCTGCGAGGTAGGGGTTTGCCTGGTAATATTGTCGGCAGGTGGACTGAGAGGTACCCCAGGACCCCCAAACTTGCACACTCTAAATGGGTTCTGCCATCTGCCACCGAAAGACAAAGCATACTCTAAGTGTGAAAGATCTTTAATAGAAAGTATGCAGAGAGAAAATTTTTAAAAGAAATGATAGTAGTTTTCCAATAGTACACCCAAAGTTACCCATCCCCTCTTGGGTCAATAAATGCCCAGCCAAACAGAGTTGGCCAAAGCAGGGCTGCTGAACCCCGAAAGCTTGTGACAAGTCTGAGGCACCTTCTGGCAGGGCACCACAGGAAAGGGCCAGAAGGGGCCAGGCAGGTCTGGGATGGAGGGAACAAAGTCAGAGCACAAATCAAGGTAACAGCAGCCACTGTCAGCCTCCCCGTGAGTCTCTTAGCCTTGTCCCTTCCAAGTGTCCCTGCATTCTCTTCTCCATATGTCTCCTTCTGTGTCCCCTAAGTCCCTCGAGCAAGTTCCAAGTGAGAAGCAAGTGGCCCTTTTCACGTCTCTGCTCCTCAAAGTCTTTGTTTCTCCTCCCTGCTCAGCTCTACCCTTCTTTAGGTGGGGCCTGGAACCTGAAACTTCCCCTTTTTATGGAGATTGCACTCTAACAACTTTGCTTTACAAGACCAGGATTTGTGCTGCTTTTCCTTGGGGGGATGGGGGGTGCTGAAGATAGTTCCGGAGTACCTTCTAAATTCGCATGGGTGGGAGAAAAAAGGTTGATGAGCCTAAGCTGGCTATGTAGGGGACTCCAAGCCAGTGATGTGCCTCAAGGCACAGGAGGAGAAGGGCTGGAGAGGCCCTGGCTCTGTCTCCTGGGTCCCCTGTGGCCCTTCAGTGGGGGAACCCCCCACCTTGGGGGACTTTGGAGAAGGGCTGGTAGAAGGGTGGCGAGAACCTGGCCGGAGCTGTGAGCCGTAGCCATTCAGCCTACTCAGCTCCCACGTGCCCTGTGAGACCTGTTTCCTCTCTGAAGCCTTTCCTTAGAGTTTGATCCACGCGGGCCTGCTTCCTGGCTTCTGTGGCATGTGTTTGTTCTAGTCTTTATGGTGAGTACCGAGAGACCAGCACGTGTTAGCGCTCTCTCAGTTTTAGGAATAGAGCCCTTAATAAGACCAAGAGCTCCCAGCACTTCGGGACCTTCCAGCTTCAGGGAAGGGAGAGTGACAGCGAACAAGGAAATCAGTAAGCCAGGTCATTTCATAAAGTGAAATCTTCTAAAGGAGGAAATTGGCTTAAGCAGTGAAGAGTGGTTGGAGGAGATGAGGGAAGAGAAAGCAGCTGAGGAGAGATCTGAAGATGAGGGGATAGCACATGCAAGACCTTGAAGCAGAAATGAGAGAGAAATGGAAAAAGACCAATGAGGCTGGGCCGCAGGGAAGGAAAAGTGATGCAAAATGGAATTAGAGAGGCAGGGAAGCGCCCCTGTGGGTGCCTGGTGGCCAGGGAGAGGCATGGGACCCGACTTAGGCTTTAAAAGATTCCTCTGCATTCTGGAAAGAGCAAAACTATAAGGACAGAAATCCTATCAGTGGTCTCTGGAAGTGGCAGGACAGAGGAGTTGACAGCCGAGGGGCACAAGGGAACTTCTGGAAGTGATAGAAATAGTCTATTATTTAATTGTAGTGATGTTATATACCTGTATTTGCTTATCGAAATTTATCAAAAAAATTTATTTATGCAAAAAAAAATCAAGTCATATACCTGGAAAGGGTGAATTTACTGGAAGTAAATAGTACTTCAGCAGATCTCACTTATGTAATGTGTGTGTGTTTAATACACACACACACGAATTGCAGTAAGCCTGATAAGCCCCTCTGGCTGCTGTGTGGAAGATGCACAGGGGACAAGCATGGAGACAGTGGCCCATTGCTTAGGCCGAGCAGCCCGACCGCTCACCGCCGGTCTCTGCGTGAACTGCATGCGGTTCTTGGTGGCTTCCTTAAATCAATTTATCGATGTGTGTTCCTAGTTTTCCTGTTTACATAGCTTTCCTTTACAGCAGGCTGGAGAGCTCCGAGTAGAAACCATCTGCTCTTTCGTGTGGGCCCATGATAGATGCTTATTCCATATTATTTTCTTTACATTTGAGTGGTGCTTTAAAGTTTACAAGCTCCTTCTACATTTTGTATCTCCCTCGGGCCTTGCACAAGTCTTGTCAGGCTGCCCAGACTTCACTGTATCGCCATTTTACAGACGTAGAGATGTCAGCATAGCATTATCAGAGAAACAAGAATTTTGGAGATCTTGAATCTTGACTTTGCTTTTTTTTTTGACTCTCAGTATGATTTGGGTAAAATTGTGGGATCTCTCTGGACCTCAGTTTCCTAATCCTTAAAAAGAGATCTTAAAAAATATGTTGTAGATACACTGTGGAGATTAAATGAGATAACACTACTAAAAACACTTAGCACATAGTTGAAATTCACCGAACGGTAGCTATTTGTGCCATTTTTACTATCAGAAAAAAAAGTGATTTATCCAGGGTGATGAGGCCAGTACCTCGGGGGGCCAAGTCCCAGTCTCTCTGGGCCTGGAACTCCTTCTACCATGCCGCTGGGCTCGGTTGACTGGTCCAGGCCTAATGACTTGTTGCCACCTCAGATCCCTAAATGCAGTCGCTGATTGATTGAGGAAATATTAAGCATTTACCGTGTGCTTGACACAGAGAAGACACTGGATATAATGATGGCCAAGACAGGCTCCGTATCTGCCCTCAAGGGCAGAGATGCCCTGACGATTAATAAGCGCCGTGGCCGGCGGAGAGCAAGGTTGCTGAGGGCGCGCCTCCCTTCGTTAGGGAAATAGAAAGAATTCCTGGAGGAGATGACATTGAGACTTTTTTTTTTTAACAAAAAAAGCATTCTCGTTGTGTTATAGATCACTATAAATGCAAAATGTACACTTGCTTTAAAAAGTCAGAGCTCATGTCACCTTGACTGGGTTAAGAACTAAGACATTGCTGGTACCCAAGAAGATCCCTAAACAGCTCTTCTTGAACACAACTTCTTCTACCTTGACTGTTAGGTTTGTTGCCTTGCTTTTCTATAGTTTACACTGATGTATGCATCTTCTAAACATAGTTTAGTTTTCCCTAGTTTGATGTTATTGGTAGCATACTGTTATGTTAAGTCATATCTTTCTGTCAGCATTGTGTCTGCAGAATTCATCCAAGTTGTTTTCTATAGCTGTATGTAGTTCATTTATTTTCATTGCTATATAGTATTCTATGGCATATACATATTTACAATTTTTCATTTCCTTGCTATATAGAATTTGTTCACATGTATGACTATACTGTATTTATCCATCACACTGTTGGGTTGTCTTGAGTTTGGGATAGTTATGAAGAGTACTGCTATGAAAACTGGTGTGTGTGTGTGTGTGTGTGTGTATTCTGAGGTATATTAATTTGTAAAGGGTTCTTTGAAGTGGAATTGCTGGGAATATTCAACTATATTAGCTATTGCCGTGTGGTTTTCCATTTTATACTTAAACTCGCAGAGTGGTTCCAAATCCTTGCCAATATTTAATACCGCCAAACTCTTTAATTTTGCCAGCTTGATAGGTAAATCGCAGTATCTCATTGTGGTTTTACTTTACAGATCCTAGGTTACAATTGAGTTTGAAAAATTTTTATGTATTTATTGACCTTTGTCTTTTCTTTTTTCGTGACACCTCTATTACTTGGTTACTTTTTAAAGTTACTGATACTTTTCCAGTTTCATTCATTAATAGACGGCTTATCTCTTCACTTTGTTAATGGGGTACTACGGTAAAAAATGTTCTTATTTTTAATGTAGTCAAATTTTTCAGTCTTCCTCTTTTTGGCAAGTGTTTTTTGAGTCCTATTTCTAAAATGCTTCTTCATCTTGAAGTGGCAAAAGCTCTCCTTTTTATTCCCACTCTTAAAAAGCTTTGATGCTTTTTTCTTATTTAGGTGTTTAATTAATCCTTAGTTGATAGTTGATTCTTGTATGTGGTGCAAAATAGGGCTTCAGTTTCAATTTTTTTCCCATTTGTCCCAACACCACTTAATGAAAAGGCCATTTTTCAGTCACTCCTTTGCTGAGCCACCTCTTTTTTAAGTCAAGTGTTGGTGTGTACAGGTGTCTGTTTCTAGCTCTATTCCATCCCATTGGAGTCCTAAATTTTTTTAAGATTTATTTTATTTATTTACGCATACAAGAGCTGGGGTATAGGCCAGAGGTGCGGGGGGTGAGAGGCTTCACCCGAGACAGAGTGGGGAGCAGAACAGGCAGATTCACTGAAATCCACTGCTGAGGGGAGCAGCAGGGAGACAGGAGAGGTCTGCTGTGCCGTGTGGAAAGCTCCCTGGGCGGGGATCGAACTTGTGCTGCAGTGACTGCCCATAGCTTCATAGGCTGAGACTTAACCTCTTGAGCCACCAGGGAGGCCCTGGACTCCTAATTCTTATGTCATCAGTGCCACCGTGTCTTGATTGCTATGACTTTATGCTATGTCTTGATATTTGGCTTAGCAGTTCCCACCCCACCCCCCGCCCCAACCTTGGCAATCTTCCTGGGTGTTCTGGCTGCTCTCAGCCCTTCTTGTTTGCACGTAAATGTTAGGATCAGTTTATGTTACACACACACACACACACACACACACACACACACACACACACACACACACAAGATAAGCCTCTAGGGATTTTGACTAGCATTTCTTTACATCCACTAACCTGCTTGGGTAGAACTGGCGTCTTTAAATCTTGAGACTTCATGAGCGTGTTTTGTTTTACCATTTCATTATTATAACTTATTAAAATATTTATGTTCCCATAGAGGTCTTATGTATACTTTTTGTTAGATTTATAGCTTGGTGCTTGTTACATATCGTGGTCATGTAATTGCTTCTTTTTTGAACTGCATTTTGTATCCATTACGTAGAATTACAATTGACTTTTATATATTGATTTTGTCTTTGTCTACCTCACTTAATTTTTGTGTAAATCCTAATAGTTGGCCTGTAGCTTGTGAGGCCCCCAGAGAAGGGGCCGTGGCTCACTAGTGACAGAGCAAGAATGACTGCGGACCTGTTTCTCCTTAACTTCCCCAGAGAGAATATGCAGAAAAGGACTGGATAGAACTAGTTAGCGTAAAAAGAAATTTGGGTTTTCTTTTTTTACAAATATGTTAGAAATTTATTTAATAATTATTAAACATAAAAAAGTAAATTTTTAGCTAGAAATATTTAATGAAAATTATTTTATATGAACAAGGTTAGGTTTTTCTATTCCAAAGATAAATAATGATTTGTAGCTAGAATTAGCAGGAGTCAGATCAATTCTAAAGAAATAGCATTTATTTAACACATCTATAACTTAAGATGCTTAACATCCATGGTTAGCTTAACTCCAGCTCATGACAGTAGGCTAGTGGTTAGCCCTATCTTTATGATGAAGAAGGTGAAATTTGGTGAGAATATCCAAAAACCTTGCTGGGGTGGTGGGGGGCATAACGTGGTTCATCACTGAGAGGACATTCCAGAGTTGGGGGTGTCCTGTTGCTTTGTCATGCATCTCCCCACCTGCAAGCCTGCTGAATTCAAGTTTAGTCACCTGCAAAACTCTGGGCCTCCTGCCCTCAGCCGTGCTGTCTCTCAGGGCCGCCCAGCCCCCTGCAGATCTGGAGCTGCGACTGATTAAGCTGTGCTGGTATCTTCGAATTCACATAGGGCTGCTTATTGTCAGCTCTTGGTTTGAGCTCCCACCCAAAGTCCTGAGGTCAGTCGCCACCCCAGTCCCCCTAGATAGCTCCCTCCCAGCGGAGGAAATTAGTTCACAACTTGTTGGCTTGTAGGGACCAAATTAGGAGGTTTCCTGGACATCTTGTTTCAGTCCTGACTTAAAAATCTGCTTGGGTTTTATGACCCTGTTTTGTTACACAGCAGACTCAGAGGATTTATGGTTGCAGCCTTCCCAGCACCCCTTCCCCCCATCTTGCTGATTATCAGGAGCTGCCTGCAAGCAAGAGGTTCGCTGTTGCTGACTGCGCAGAGGAATGGTGAAAAGCTGTTTGTGAACACAGCCCAGCAGTGCTCTATTCAGCGTGACAGCTTCCTACTCTGGAACACACGGCCCTTCACAGGGGGACTGTAAATTATGCAACTCCAGAGTTAAACAATGAGGAGTAGTGGGGGGAAGGAAGGGGCAAACTGTGGCTCTCGGCCCGGGTCTGAGCTGCGAGTGCGCAGACCGCTGCTTGGCGGCCCGTCCACGGCAGCAGGCTTTCGCCATTGAGAAAAGCCAGGAAGTGCTGTCACAGCTACTTGTGAGAGAGCGGTTTTTACTTTTTAAAAAATGTCAATGTTCTTTTCAAACTCTGTTTACCAGTTCAGGGAGGGTTTAGAAGCTAAGAGGGACATTCACAAGAGAATGTAGTTCATATGGTGTCGCCCAAAGAAACTGAATGTGCACAGAGAGCATTATCCTTTGTCCCATGGCCTCAGGTCATCCTTGGGTATTGTTGCTTTGTGCTCAAGAGCAGAAGTGCCCCTCAGGGCGGTTGATGTGCCCCAGCCCTGCCATGGTCCCGGAATGCAGTTCACTCCGCTTTGAGGCGCTTTCTATAATTTTCCTGCCTCTTCCCTTGCTGTCATCTGTCACATCTTGCCGCTCTCAGTGTTCCCACCTGAAGTTACTCCCCTTCCCTGTTCTACTCTGAATCTGATGACCTGGAAAACTCAGTGCCTGACTTTGTCACCATCATGTGTAGGGCAAGAATAAATGGGGCTCTTCTAAGCCGCGCGTGCTTGTGCTTCAGTGACCCACCTTCTCTGCAGCCCTGCCTGCCTGTGACCTGGCACTAAGTAGGTAGAAATCTGTTGGCAGCTGTGAAATGCTCGACAAGTGATGGTGACAGGGTTTTGCTGTGGTTCAGTCTGACCTCTGACTTGAGCAGCCTTCAGGGCTTCTGGCAGGATTTTGAGCCACAGAAATTGCTGGTCAGGTAGTCTCTAGATAAGAGTGATGCACTGTCGTTTATTACAAAAGTTGCTGGGCTGGCTGGAGTAGCAAGGGGGCTGGTTTGAAGAATCTCTCTAGTGGAGTGTTCCACTGGGCCCTTTCTATAAGCTGGTATGGTTCGGGCACACATAGGCACAGCGTCAGGCTGCCTGGCAGGACGGCCATCCGCAGGAGCCCTCCCCCCAGTGAGGGCACCAGGGGCATCTGCTCACCTGCAGGAGAACTTAAAGTTACCCAACTCAGTCTGGCCAGACCCAGTTGCTGCTTCCTGTCGAGACCCTCACTACCGGGCCTCCCTGGTCGCACAGCGGGTTAAATGCAGCGCTGTGGAGCTGTCAGCAGCTGCGGCACAAGTTCGATACCCGGCCAAGGAGCCTCCCATATGGCACAGCAGACCTCTCCTGCCTCGCCCGCTGCTCCCCTCAGCAGTGTATTTCTGATCTGCCTGTTCTGCTGCCCACTCTGTCTCTGGTGAAACCTCTCGCCGCCCCGCACCTCTGGCCTGCACCCCAACATGTATGCAAAAATAAAAAAAATAAATCTTTAAAAAAAAATAAAAGACCCTCACTACCAATTGTTACAGAAAAGACAAAATGTGAATTTGGCTGTCATCAGATATTTGTAGCCATCAGAATAAGGTGTTGGAAAGCATTTGGTTAAAATGCTTTCCAGCAATATTATTGTTCATTTATTCTTTCATTCTGCAGATCTTTGAGCTTCTGCTATCTAGGGAACGGGGAGGGGAGTGTCAGTTTCTAAAGTGACAGGGAAGGCCACGCTGAGAAGATGAAAGTGGAGCAAAGACTTGATGGAAGGAAGGAAATCAGACACATAAGAATGAGGGAAGAGTATTCTAGGCAGAGGGAATAGAAAGTGCAAAGACTGTAAGTTCAGAGTGTGCCTGGTGTGTAAGAGGAGCCACAAGGAGGTCTGTGTAGCTGGAGTCACTACTGAACTGCAAAAACAGATGCCGGAGAGTCAGTGCCTGTTTGGAGTGTGGTCTCACCTGAGGGCAGAGGGCAGAATGGAAGTTCTGTCATGAATCTGGTAGAGATTCGTCTTCTGGGTATTATCCCCACAGGGCCTGCTGCTTGGGGTGTGAAGGATAGAGATACTCTGTGTGTGTGTGTGTGTGTGTGTGTGTGTGTGTGTGTGTGTGTGTCCTGTCATGGGAGGAGCCCTGGAGGAAGGAGCCCTTCCAGGAAGAAGTGGGTTTACCCTGCATGGCCAGGGAAGGCCACGGCCGGTTGTCTGTGGCTGAGCTGTAGGGGACAGGCCCCCGGAGTTGGTGGGCTGCTGGGTGCTGCTGACCTCCTGGCGGGGAAGGGGCTCCTCCTGGACCCAGCTCTGCTGCCCACTCTCCCAGCCCTGAATACTGAGAATACTGAGGCTTGGCCTACAGACTCATTCGGGTTTGCTGGCCCCGGGCGGCCTTGGCCGCGGACACACTCGGCAAGCAAACCTGTGGCTGAGGTGCAAATCCTGGGCCCAGAGCCACAGGGCAGCTTTCCCCAACTCTAGCCCAAAAGTTTAGTGATATGCAAGTGAACACATGAAATAATGGAGTTATTTTACTACCTTTTAGGACAAAAGGTCCCTAACCCATCAAACCATGATGTCCAGATAATTACGGCCTAGAATGAAATTAAAGCGAGAGGACATTTTTTAAAAGACAATGAAATCATGAAGATGGTTAAAAACCAGAACAAAAACCAGTGTTTGGCCAGTGTTGTTCTCAAACCTACCCTCAGCATGGGAATGCTGATTTCTGACCAGGGGTTCCTGCCCTTGTAGGGAAACACGTTGGAGGCGCTCCCCCTCTCTCGCAGAGGGTGCATAGTAACAGTGTCTCTGTCTCAACCTGCGGTCCATGAGCTGCCCCATAATTCCCACGTCTCAGCATTAGGCTGCTGGGCATGTCTGTCCCACTGCAGCGCCTGCCCTGGGCCCTCACCACCGCCTCTCGCTCAGCCCTTCTCGAGTCAGCTGCATAGTCTCTGAGTCTTCCAGAAACTCTGTGCTCTTCGTGGCCCAACTGAGCCACTTCCGGTGGCTTCACTCCCTCCTTGACTTTGAGAATATACCTTAGTCCAGCCCACTTGAGCTCTTATTCTGTAGAAGCCTTCCCGTGGCACCCACACACACCCCCGATTCCATCTCTGCCTGGGTGCCAGATGCCAGCAAAGGCTGCCCTCTCCTCTTCAAGTGCAGATCGACCTGAGGGCCAGCGCAAGTCCAGCTGCCCGGTGGGGGCTTTCCTGGACACTAACCCACAATGCCATCTCCACTCTCTAAATTATTTTATGATGTCTGCCCATTAGATTTTTTTTTTAATATGCAACCATGGAGGTGAACCCCTTTGTTTTTCTGGGCATCGTAGACACACGAGTGTGCCCATGTGTGGAGCTCTGCCTGCCAGCTACGGGGAGAGAAGCGGTTTCGTGAAATGCTGAAGAGGACCCCTTTGGTTTGAGTCAGTTGTGCTACTGTCTAGTTTTGTAACGCTGGGCAGGCAGGTGTGAGGATTCTAGCATTTAGCCCAAGAACATCACAATTGTGGTGATGGTTGTTGTTACCGATTGACCCTCATTTTGGTTGTGTAGGCCTTGTTTCCTCATCTAAGCCATAACCCTCCTGTGGAAGGAATCCTAATCCATATTCTTTGCTGTCCCCTGAGCCAAATAGGTCCATTGTGCACAGCGACAATTGGGGATAAATTTACGAGGGAGTGACCCATTTATGCTGCTGTGGGTTTTCTCATAAATTGACTGTTAGAAGTTCGTTTGGTGCTCATGTGAAACTTTAATGTACGTACATGATAGGTATTATTTGTGTATTTGGGTTCCAGGTGGATAAAGAATTGCTGAATAAAGAATTGTCTATCAAACCACAACTCTTTATTGAGCACTTACTGTATACAGGGAGCCGGAAGGGCTATGCTCCCTGTCCTCCTATTGAGGAGACATCTAGCTCTCTCTTCACAACCTAGACCTTGACCTGTTCTGTTCCTGCAGATCTTAGAGTTTCAGCTCATCCCAGCAGCTCTAGGGTCTGATCCAGCTGGCGGCAGAGTCGGTGGCTGGGCTGCCGTTCCGAGGCCCTTCTTCCTCACACGTCTGCTGCGGCGTCAGAAGCTCTGAAAGAAGTGTTGTCCCGATTCAGGCAGTGGTTACACTGGTTATACAGCTCGAAAATCCTGTTGTGTGGTGCCCTTGCCATTCTGTTTCCTACTATGTGTAGATTGTATCTCATTTTTTTTAATTTTTAAAGAGGTAAGAGTACTGGGCTTTGTTAAGCAAAGAAAGCCTGGGACATTAAGCAATGCCCCCGAGTCTACCAGTCTCAGGTTCTGATTCTGCAGGGAGCAGGGCGGGGTGCTCGGTGCGGGGAGGTGTTTGAGCCCTGAACAGAGAAGAGCAAGCCCTGGCTGCCAGCCTAGTTCTCCCTACTTGACTGCTGACCAGTCGGCCTTCTAGGAACCTCCCTCATCATCCACATTTGCACCTGGGAGTAAAGCTCCGGGGGCAGATGCGGCAGCACCCACTTTAGATGCCCTGAACTGCCCAGCGTGAGCTCCTGGCCACTGCGCAGGCTGGGGCACGAGCCTGCTGCCTGTGAAGGCCGGGGTTCAGTTGCCCTCTCTGTCCCTTGCCAGGCTAGGAATCAGCAAGTCCTTATGCTCACCCAGCTCCATCGGTCCCATATGCAAACGAGAGACAGTCGAAGCCTTTTAGGGCCAGACAATAAAAGCTATCAGCACAGCACACCCTGTGCCCAGCTGAATTCCACTGATACTTGAGAGTCACAGGTTTTGAGGGGCAGGAAAGCCTGGAGGTTCAGGGTGCAGACTCTCCCTGGGTGCTTTGGCCCTGGCCCTGCCACTCATGAGCCGAATGACCTTGGCACACTGCTTACCCCTGCACCTCAGTTTCCTCACTTGTGAAATGAGAATAGTGACAACACATGAGTTCACTCGGCACTTGGCTCGGAGATCAGTTATGCAGCTAATACCACGGGCCAGGCTCTGCTCAGCCTGGAGGGGCCATCCTTATTCGGTAGAAACAGACAAAAAAAGGTCTCATTGGAATATAACTGCTTCGCACACTAGCTACATCTTCCATGACAGGCGACTTGAGATTTTTTGCTGTGCTGGGTGACTTTTTCCATCCCGAAGCCTATACTCTTTCAAGTTTACCCAAGAAATGAAGGTTCCCTGCGACATGTCCTTGCCTTCAGAGTTTTGCTGCCACATCAATTGTGAGCTCTCTGGTTTACAATTCAGTGGAAAAGTGACAGATTGGGTATTCTTGTTCAATTCAAGGTGATTGCTGCATAGTCATTTTTAACAGGAGACCAGATTTAGCTAAACGCTTACAGCTGGGTGGAGTAGGTATTAATGTCGGGACGCTGGTCATATAGGTTGACCCTGTGCGTTTTTCTATGATGAGCCTGGATTCTTAAAAATCACACACAGTTGACATAGTGGCTCTGTGCTGCCAAGGGGGCAAGAGACCCTCTCATCAGAATCAAGTGTGAAGCCTTGACCTGGCGCCACAGGGATGCACAGAGGGGTAGGGCCATGTTTGTTCAAGGTCCGTCAAGACCATTTTGTCATAGACATTAAACCATGAGTTGGGTATTAGGACTCCCTTCTTATAGATGAGAAAACTAAAACAAGATTAAGGCAGTGGGCCAAGTTCACACTCTCGGGGTACAGCCAGGATGTGATCTTGAAAGCTTTCCCAGGACCCTGCTGGCACTATTCCAGGGTTACCATTCCCACTGCGTTACATGTGAATGCGCCCCCAGAATCTTACTCCTGAGTGACTTAAAATCAAGTAGGAGAGATAAAGTATGTAGGCAAATTAACAATAATGCACGGTAAAGGCCAATGAGGGACAGAGAACATGCCACATCTGTTCCCAGGAGGGAAGAGTTTACTCCCTTTTACTCGGATGGAGGCAGGGGAGACACCAGACAGCGCGTGATCTGAAGTCCCTTCTCTTAGTGCTTGCATTTTGATCCAGTAGTTCAAGTGTGTGGTTTTTTTATATTCTAGGAAATAACACAAATAATGAAGCTGTGCCTAGAATCTCTCACGTGTCCCATTCTGGCTTCCCTCTTCCTTTCCTCCCTGTATCATTATATTGAGCAGAGCTGCTCACTCCTACCGCTGGATACCCAGGTGGCTCATGCCTTCCCGGGCAAGGTGATTTGTATCTGGGACTCAAACGCCTGTAGGGAAAATGGAATATGAGGTACTGATGTCAGTGGAGAAAACAAAGCAGATCATTACTATTCTGCTGCGGGAAGTTTGGCCAGAGAGGTTTCCATCAGGTCTTTCCACCAGAGAGTGAGGCAGGGTGACAGCTGGTGGTGAACTTGGCACCCACCACACCGTACTGTGATAACGGGCTCCATGGCCAGCAGGAGAAGGGCCTTTGCTCTACTCTCCTGAGGCCCAGAAGTGGCCTGCTGACTCCCTGCAGGCTGGTTCCCGAGGACAGCACCAGGCTCTGCCCGTTCTGGCTGCCTCCTACCTCTCCAGCTTCTTCCCTTGCCGGTCCTTGCGTCCTTCTGCGCTGGAACCATGGTGATTTCCTTCAGTTTCTGCACTACTGTGAGTGCCCCCTCTCTCCTCTCCAGGCCTGTAACCACACTGTGCCCTGGTGCTTTACACACTGCTCTTTGGCCACACCCTACTCACCATCCAGGCTCCAGCATAGAAGCATAGAAGCGTCCTCTGAGCCCACAGACCCCTGGCATTTCATCACACATTGAACAGACTGACCTGTTGCTCCTTCTATCATCTTTTCATACACCCACATCTTTTTTAAGATGTGGAAGATTCTGCTTTGTGGGAACATGCTCCATTGGAGCTTTTGCTTGCCTCGACCTCCCCAGCAAAGCTCTCGGTTGAGCCATTCCAGAGAAAGGCCACGGCACCACCATGGGGCATGACCACCTACTATCCAGGGCTCAGCTGCTGGTGGAGATGTGGGCATGCTCAGGGCGTGTCCTGGTGCCTGACGACGGTGACTTCTCCATCCCCCTGGGTGCTGGGTAGAAACCACCACATTGGGTTAGGATCTGCTATTGTTAGTGCTTCCTGTATCTCAGCCTTCCTGGGACTCCAGAGACCTGTCAGTGAGTGCTCACCTAACCCTCTCCTCTAGCAAGACCCCCATTTCAGGAGGACACTTCTGTGTGGTTGAGAATCCAGCCAGGCTTGGGATGCTAAGGAGCCCAGTCACATCTTTGCTCTTGCTCTGAAGCTTTCTTATGGGGAAAGGCTTCGTGGGGGCCCTCAACCAGTCACATCATCATGACTTCAGTTGCCTTCCAGAAAACCAGAGTTCTTTTAAAGACTTTTCTTTGATGTCAAACAATAAGAGATAGTTCAGTCTCCCACCCTGCGCTCTCTCCTCCAGATTAAAGATACTAATACACAAAAAAAGAAATCTAACTTCCTGGGTTACACAGCACATCAGAAGTTACAACTTAAACCCACATCTCTTGGCCTTGTCCATGACCATGTCCTCTTTTTGTGCGGTTCTGTCATGACCCTGGCTTCCTCTGTTCTCTGGAAGAATCCTGAAACCCCGAAACTTCCATATAGCCCCTGAGAGAGACACATCTGGAAGTGTGCCCGAAGGCTTCCAGGCTGTGGAGATTTTGTCACGTGACTCCCGTCTATCGGGCAAGACCATGGTGCCTTTGACCCTCAAAGGTCTGAGAACTTGAATTTCTGGAACTGGAGAAGGTCCTTGTCAGCCTCAAAAATACAACAAAACTGAGGAAAACAATATATCGACCTGATTCTGAGAAGCCGCAGGACTGGAATGGGAGCCCCAGAAACCACGACAGGAAGAGTCAGAGATGGAGAACTTTGCTGACAGAACTCTGCCAGGCCTTTTATTTCTGTGAAATCTCCACACAAGCCCTTGCACGCACATCTAGGACAGATGTCTTTGGCCTCTTTCTGCAGCTAAAGAAAATGAAGTTGGAGGAGACCTGAGCCAAGGGCCCAGGCTGCTTAGCCTGGGAGTCTGCCTGCACGCCCGCCTGCTTGCACCAATCCGCTCCCAGCTCCTCCGTGCAGCCTTTCACCCCACCCCCCATGGGTAAAACACCTCGGAGGGCACTTTCAAAAATCCTTCTTTTAAGAATCATTTAGTAAGAGCCCACTCCATGCCCACGTTCCGTGGCGCGTGCCAAGCTTCCCAAGCAGCACGCTACTTGAACTTTTTCCAGCATGTGTTCAGAGCCTCCTGGAGGAGTTGAGAGCCTAAATGGAGGGTTCTTAATGTCTTCTGGGTCACAGACCCCTTGGAGAAGCTCATGGAAGAGTCTCCTTGGAAAAACCCTCCCACAGTTGTGAATCTGAACAATGGCGGTCTGTATGTGGTGTGTACAGAGGTAGTCTGTGAAGCAGCCCCGCCCGCCCCCCTGTTCATGGCTCTCCGAGGAAGAAACTCTGGACCAGATGATGAGATTAAAGTCCGGTTCCTTGAGAACAATTGTTAATTCTCCAAAGGTGGCGCCTCACCGTGAGCAGAAGATGGGCACGCAGGGGTGACTTGGGGCCCTCGTTACCGTCACTTCAGCGAAGCTGGGCAGGTGTCCCTGTCCCTGTGGCTCAGTGGGACAAGAGGAGGGACGGGTGACCTACCTCTGAGCCAGCAACAGTGCTCAGAGCAAACGTAACCCCCACCCAAGCGCTCTGCTTCTGTGGGGGGATGGCAAGAGGCCAGGTGGGATGACGGGGAAATTTGGCATGAGAGCTGGGAGTCAGTGCAGAAGTTTTGCAATGGGATTTAACAGGGTTTTAACGAGAGCTCAACTTTGAGATGAACAGGAGGTTTAGAAAGCCTTTATAAGGTTCTTCCTGAATGATGCTGACAGCTAAGAGTGGCATGCCCCTGAGAGTGTATGATTATCTCCAGGAGAGATCTTTATGGGAGCCTTATTAAGAACAGAGCATGCCAGTGGGAGGGAGGGAAGGAGGGCGCAGCAAAGTGCTCACAGCTCTGGAGGGCAAGTGAGGCAGCCTCCTTGATCTGCAACGTGCTCTTGTTCCTTATTTCTGCAGCAGACCCATGAGGATGGTAGAGAAACCCCCAGAAACTGTAGGACACTGGGACTGTTACCGCAAGAGGTAGCGGGCTGCCCTCCGACGGTATCCTGAATATCGGCCCCCAGCTGAGTCTGGGGTTTGCCCCTCTGCAGCCTGGGCGATGGGATCACCTCGATGAGAACTGGGAGGGGCTCCCAACTCTGGAGCCCCGTGATGCTCTGGATTGGTGGCTTCCAGAAAAAAAGCATGGCGCCATTCCCTCTGAGATCGTATCCCCTCACGTGTCTCCCAGGTGCAGGGAGTTCCCAGCCCCGCTGAAGGCTTGAGGCACATCCCGAGCCTGGGAGCTTGAGCTGCCGTCTCGGATGTGTCAGAAACGGACCAGCCAGGGTTAAAGCCAGGGCGTGCAGATGCTGGGAGAGCATGCAGACCCGGAACGACGTGACACAGCTTTGTTGCCTGATTGTAAGAACTGAGGAAGAGGGTGATGATGCTGGCAAGCCTATTTTGAGAGCTAACTGTGTGTCAGGCATGGTGAAGCGGTGTCTTCGCCTGGCGCGTTCTGAGTGCTGAGTATCCAGGTTGTGCCCCGGCACCCAGCCCCTACACCTCTGGTTGTGTTGGAGCTGCCTGTTACTGCTGTTTCACATCACTACAAGTTTTGTACAAATTTTCTACATATTTATTATCTCATAGTTCCGTAAGCCCGAAGCGCAGTGTGGGTCTCACCAGGCTAGAACTAAGATGGCGGCTGACTGTCTTCCTTTCTGGACCCTCTAGAGGAGAATTCATTTCCTGCTCTCTTGGATTGCCAACGGGTTTTTAATTCTTTGTGGTTGTAGGAGTTCCCCCTTTCTCCTGGATATAAACCGAAGACTGTTCCCTGCTTTTAGAGACCACTCCCTGCCTTGGCTGCGGCCGCCATCTTGAAGGCCGGCAGTGACGGGTCCAGTCCTTCTCCTCGCATCTCTCTAATCTGTCTCCTGACCTTGCATCTCTCTCCGGCCCAATAAAGAAAGGGCCTTTGCTTTTAAGGACTCACGTGATTAGACTGGGCCTATCTGGGTAATCCAGGATAATCTCATCTCAGTGTCCATAACAGTACTGACATCTGCAAAACCCCTTCCCCCATGTAAGGTTCCAGGGATTAGGGTGTGGACATCGTTGGGAGGCCATTATGCTGCTTATCACGTCGACCTGGGGAAAAGTGAGGGTTGAATGTTAAGGCTGTCAGCATGGGTCCTGGCACATAGGTAAGGTGGCACAGATGCCCGCTGTGGGCATTGCCGTCAAACCTATTGGATGGTTGAGGAAACCAGCTTAGCGATGTTAAGTAACTTGCCCAAAGAATAAGATGCAGAATTCCTTGAGAGAAATGACTGCCTTTTATTCATCCCTTTCATTCCCCATAGTGCCAAACATAGTCCTGGCCCAGAAAAGATGCTCAGTAAATGCCTGTTGAACAAATGACCAAGAACAGAAAGAGTAAATGCTTGTGTAAGAACCATTAGACTTTGAGAATGTCAGAGGTGGAGGGAGTCTTAGAGGTCAGTAGTCCAAACCCCTCATTTCACAGCGGGGAGTAGGAGGTTCAGTAGGGCAGAGACAAGCCTTAGAGCACAGGTCATGGCCTGTGCCTCCGCAGCCAGTATCCTCTGCCCTGAATCTCCGTAAGAGTTTCTAGGCCCGGGTCCCAGAGGCCTGTTCGGCGGGATGGAAGCACTGACTCTCGCTCTGGCCTCTGGCACAGCTGGGAGAGAGGAACTGACACAGAAGTGGGAGAGCACCGCCCCTTCTTCCTAGCGGTGACGTTTGGCCAGGCCCCTCTGCGTCTTGTTCCTCAGGCTTCTGTGGGTTTCCCGAGGTAGCCCCCCAGGAGGCCAGCCCCGGACGCCTGCTGCCCACGCATGGCTGCTTGTCAGCCCCTCCGCTTTCACCCAGGCTGCCTGGCGCAGGCAGGGCTTTGGGTTTACTCTGCCCACTTCCACCTTCGGTGCTGTGGGACTGGGAGACGTCTGACCCATCAGTAACCCATCCCGACACCTCTGGGCCCCAAGTCACAACCCTGGGTTTCAGGTCCCTTTCAGAGCTGGTTTGAGAACATTTGCAGTAACTGTGGGGACAGGGGTGCACCGTTGTCCCCAGGCTGCCTGGCCCTGCTAGGCCGAGCGCAGCGTGACCGCCAGTGAGAACTTGCTGGGCAGCTGGTGGTGTCCCCCATCTCCGTGAGAGCCAGCTAAGGCGGGACGGGGTGGTGCCATGTCTCTGGGGCCGGAGGCTGTGCCAGGCTGCCCCTGACGCGAGGCAGCCTCAGGAAGAGCCTTTGTATCTGTCAGGCCGAGCGTGGCGTTCGTAGACTTTCATTGGAATCAGGGCTTTCTTGCTTTGTCTGGTCGGTTGAGAAGAGGTGAGCAAGACCTGAATTGTCCTTTCCTAGGCAAGAAATAGCAAGTGTCGTAAAGTCAGGGGCACCAGGTAACTCTTTGGAGGAACGGAAGCTACAGTAGGGGGTACCTTGAAACGGGAGCCGACGAGTTCCCACTGTAGCCAGGCCTTGGCCCACGTGCACTTTCCTTCTGTGATTTACAACCAACTCACGAGGCAGGTGTGAGACCCCAGGTGAGGAAACAGGAAAGTAGGGACTCTCCACCCAGAGGGCACTAGCGGGAGTTAATGACTCTTAACTGGTTGATCTGAGCTGCACTGGGGGGTCGGACCGACACCTGGGTGGGTGCGGTCTGTCCAGATCTGAGGGGGCCGGAGCCTTCTTCCCCTCCTCCGACAGGAGGGATTGGCCGCGACGGTGCCGTAATAGTGGCACCCCCATTTACTGCGGCGTGTGTGCAGTGTGTACTGTCCTAGGCCATGGAGCTAGCTGTGCTCTCAGGGAGCTGCCATTTTAGTTTCGAGAGGACAAACATAATAAATTGCAGCTGCTAGATGCCAAGAAGAGAGTAAAATAGGGCAACGTGATGGACAGGAGCTGGGGACGGCCTTGCTGTGAATGACCAGAAAGGGCCTCCTTCAGGAGCAAACATGAGCTTTGACTGCGGTGATGAGAAGATCCAGGGAGGGAACTTTCCACACTGAAGGAGCCCAACTGCAAAGACGGGGAGGGTGAGTGCGTAATGACCCCGAGACAGGAAGGCTGCCCGGGCGGCCAGCACTCGAGGGAGGGATGGTGCTGTAGGCAGGGCCTTGAGAACTTCTTCTGTGTTGAAAGTCTTTGGAAGGAGTTCGTTAGAGGAGAGAGAGGATTGCATTTAGACTTCAGAAGTTCACCTTGGCTGCTGTGTGGGCAGGGAAGGGTCAGGAGAGCGGCACGAGAAGGCCGTTGCCACCTTCCAGCTGGGCGAGAGCGGCGGCTGGGGCCCTGGTTGAGCGGGTGGGCCGGGAGAGACCGGTGGACTCGGGCAGTATATTGGAGTTGGAGCCAGTAGGGCCGACCTCTGCGGGGTCAGCGGTGGGCACTTGCCAGCTGGAGGTGGGCAAAAGTCCTTCTTGGTAGAGTGTGCCAATCCCTGTGGCGTCACACACCCCCCTTGGCTGATTTCGGGCTACCAGTCTGTGCGTGAATTAGCCCCGAGCCCTGTCTCAGCCCCATCTAGAGCGCTGCTGGTTTTGACCGTGGAGGGTGAAGAGGGGAGAAATGAGGAACATTCCAGTCTTTGGTCTGAGCAGCTGGGTGGTTGTGATGACCTCCTCTGAGCTGGGAAAAACCAGGGTAAGAAAGAAAGAGGATGGGCCCGTGGCGGGAGAAAGTGGTTCTGTGCTGGCCAAGTTAGGTGCCCATTGGGCACTGTTGTGTTAGTTATGGGCATTTGCCTGCTTTATCTCACTTAAATATTAATCCTCCCAATACCTTTGAGTGTGGTGGTTTCCTCTCCACTTACAGAACAATAAGCTGAAGATAAGAGGGACTCTGAAACTTAACCAAGATTGCACAGCCAGAAAGTGGGGGAGCTGCGTTTGAATTTACTTAGGTTTGATGCCACCCCCAAGAGCTTAACCATTGGACGCCCTCGCCCCCCGCCCAACCATCCCAGCCTTAGCGCTCCACTATATTTCTTGGGATTTTAAAAGTGGGTCATCAGAAGGTTTTGAAATCACCTTTAGAGCAGAGATTGCAAAATGACCGACCGCAATGTTTGTGGGAGATGTGGTTCATTTTTTTATTTTAATGTGGAAGAACTTTTCTTGTTTGTTTTGCCCTCTATAGTGTTGTTGTTGTTTTAAAGACTCACTTTTTTTTTATTTATGCGTGCAAGAGCTGGGGTGTAGGCCAGAGGAGCAGGGGATGAGAGGATTCACTGGGGACAGAGTAGGGAGCAGAACAGGCAGAACCACTGAAATACACTGCTGAGGGGAGCAGCGGGCAAGACAGGACAGGTCTGCTGCGCCATGTGGGTCAGCTCCCTGGCCGGGGATCGAACTCAGGCCACAGTGGTGAAAACACTGAGACTTAACCCCTGGGCCACCAGGGAGGCCCCTGTACAGAGTTTTAAAGGAAGAAGAAAGAAATATAATTGCTTTAGACGAGAGTGTATTCTCCTGCCTCCACCCTCAGCGCCTCCACTCCCGCCCTTGTCACCACCTGCCTCCTTCCACCCGTGCTGCTTTCTTGGCCTGGAAGCAGCGCAGTGTCCCTCACTCCGGGGGGTGCCCAGGTCTAGTGGCCTCTGTGGCCTCGGTCCTTGCACGTCAGGGTGTGGGCTGCCTGGCTCTCCGGCCCCCAGCCGGAGGTGGATTTGATTTGCTCCCTCAGCTGTTCCTTCCCAATGGCAGCCCGGGCCCCAGAAGGCATGACTGGTCTTCAGCTGCCTGACGTGATCTTCCCGACTCAGTAAATACTGAAACTCCTACCTCATTCCCTGCTGTAATACTATTGTTTGCTGACATAACAGGGCTTGGGGCGCCCTCATCCTCCATCTGCAGCCTTTGGCCTTTCTCGCTGGCGCGGCCGTCAGTGTCTCCGCACGCTCCAGTGTCACCAGCCCGGCTGGAGCTGCATGAAATCTGCAGTTGGGGAGCTGAGGGGAGCGCACAGCCGTGGTGGTGGCTGCGTCTGCCACATCCCCTTAGGCCCAGGGGCCTCTGTTCCCTGCTGGACATGTGCTGGGCCTGCTCGCCCGAGGAACATAACAGGCTTGGCGGGAAGGTCTCTCCCGAGCTGAATGACCAGGTTGCCTGAGCGCTGCTCTGGGGCTGACAGCACTTCCAGAGCCAGGCGGGGAGGCCAGCCTGCCTCTGCCCGGACAGGGGATGCCGAGTGCAACCAGAGAGGCGGGTTTGCCCAAGCAGAGTGAGGGCCCAGGTCGCGGTAGGCCTGGGGAACAGCCGGGCTCTGCGGGCTTTTGGAAGTTGTATCTTATTAGTAAAAGAAAGTTGAGTCTTAACCCCAACGTGTACATATGCGCACAGACATCGTCACATACTGACCTTGTGCATTAAGATGCATATGGACAAATAGAAAAATGTAAAAGTTAACTAAATACTGTAACTAGAAATTGTCGTGTTTTCTTCCATGCACCTGCACGTACCGTGGCTTACTCTTTCCTGAGAGTGCCACCTCCAGCCCCAACTTGAACCTGCCGCCTAGGCTAGTGCGGTGGGCAGGCCTCTGGGTGGGCAGAAAATGTGGTTCCCAGCCCCAGCTCGGAGTTAATTTGCTGCCGCTATGATCTCGCCTCGCTGCCCTGCTTCCGCCGGCTTTATGTAAACAAACTTAGGTCTGTCTGTTCATTTTTTTTTTAATGCCTTAAGGTTTTATTTTATTTTTTTTAATATAATAGATATTTATTTTTGTTATTCGTATCTTTTACATTATTATGTATTCCCCATAAGTTACCCACCACCTGTTCACCCGTGGAGCCATCGCCATAGTCCTCCGTGCTCCCCTCTTCCCCCCTCTTGAGCCCTCCCCCTCCCCTCTTTCCCTGCTGAATGTTGCTTTCTTATTTGGCTCCCCTATATTCCTGTTATAAGTGAAACCATTCGATATTTTTCTCTTTCTTTCTGGCTTATTTCACTGTCTGTCTGTTCAGACCAGACCAGCCCCTGTAAGTCAGCGCCCGCCCGCAGTTGCCACCGCTCCCCCTGTATTTCTTTATACTTCCTGAAAGTACTTACGGGTAACCTGACATGTTTATAATTTCTTCTTTTTTTGGGGGGTGGGGGTATCTATCCACCCCCAAGGATGCTCCAGTGAGCAAGGAGTGTCTTTTTCTCTGCTGGTGCCTGGCACATTGCAGGAACGCAATAGATATTTGTTGCTTGAATGAGTTAACCTAAAGCTGCTTAGTAAACTCTTGTGATGGTGACGGAGAAGAAATGAACGACTTGAATGCTTGCAAGGAGGATGGAGAGCTTGTAGGTGGAATCATTTTAAGAAATAACTGCTTTGCTGGAAGATGTCAGTATTGTCTTTTCCTGTGGTTGGGGGATAGAAGCTACGGTGGGATTTCTGCTGACTGGGTACTGCTTTAGGGGATGGATGGATGATTGGACGGACAGACAGACAGACATAGGAACTTCATCTTCATAGGAACTGCTGAGTTATAGTCCATGCACATTACAAAACAAAACTAGAGGCCCAGAAAGTCAAGTGTGTCTAAGTGTACCTGGCACTGGCAGACTGTGGGGTGAAAGGAGGCCACCCCTTTACATGCCCACAGCTTCTCAAGCTTGTCTACCTCCTGGAAATGACGGTAACTGGGAGCCCGGGGGCAGCGGACACGGCCTGAGGCAGCCTATCTCCAACCCAGAGTTTCTTTGACATCTGATTTTTTGTTTTAAAAATTATGTGAGTTTTTGCATTTCCTTCATGTTGTATAGAAAACAACCTCCCCCTGTTGTTGTACTTTAAAAACTATGCTTTTGACTATCTAACCATTCGCGTCAGTTTTTAAAAACAAATCTCAACAGAATTCCTGCCCTGCATTTCCTGGCGAGGGTTATGCTCCCGAAGGGAGTTTTGTGCACCCAGAAGTGGTGCAGCCCAGCATGCAAAGGCCACAGTGGAACGGGGCGCCCCTGCCCATACCCCCGCAAGACCTCATGCCACTTGTCCCTGTGCAAACATGGCTTGTCGAGAGGAAACGGGATGTTCACGTCTGCGGCTGAGCCATCTGTCGTTCCAGGCCAGGATGGTGGCTGTGCCTGGGCAAATGGGGCCTTCAGCAAACAGTGGCTGGCCTGGCTCCCTGATAAGGTGTTGCCTCTCAAGCAGATTTTATAGCCCTGCCCTTCATCCCCAATCAGGGAGTGGGTGGGGAGTGGAAAATATCCCTGAAGCTGTTGGAACAACCTGTACGCTTTGTTTTACCTAATCCAGAGATCCAGCTGCTTTGAAATGGGCCACTTGGACTCAACCCCTAAGACTTTGATGTTGGAGGCCTAAGGCCCTCAAGAAGAACCTCTTTTTAGCTTAATGCTTCGGTGACTGATTCTCTGAACGTCCTCTCTCACATGACTCTTAGATAGGTTTCTTCGTTCTTTGTGTCTTTGTTTACCTCCTCCTGGAAACCCTGTTCATGCTTATCCAGATTCATGCTGCGACTTAGAACCAGGAAGCCTTGCAGAGACCATCAGCCCTTCCACTTTACAGACAGACAGGTAGGGAGGCCCCGCCTATTGTCATCTGTCTGTCTGTCACCTCACAGTCCAGGGCTTTGTAGCTGGTGCCCTCGCTGCCTGCCTCTGTGGGGAAATAGCTGAGGTCTTGTTCACTTTGACCATCTGGTTAAGTGCCAGCCCATGGTTTCATTCTAAAACTAGGACTTCCAGACACAGCAAGAGATGAGGGGAATGAAGATGTGCGAGTCTCTGAAGAGGCGGAGCCATTACTTGGGCAGTCTGGCTTACCTCTGCGCTCCTTGTTCAGACCGAGCCCGGCCCTTTCCAGGACCAGGCCCTAACCCTGCCCGGTGACTGGCTTCCGGAGCCACTGGGAGGTGGACTCAGAAGAGACGCTCTTGCCCAGGGAAGCCACTCCCGTGCTTCAGGTCTCCGCCCGAATGTCACTGGTCTCAGGAGGCCTTGCCCCCACGCCCTTTGTGTATCGTATAATGGCCTCCCTCATTGCTCACGGTCCCCTCATCTGCTTAAATCTTCTCCTTCTATACCACCTCTTGTGTATTTATTGGTTCATTTTCTGGTTTCCCCTCCTAGAATATAAATTCTCTGAGAATGAGAAAATCAGGTCTGCTCTACCCCCCAAACTGTACCTGGTGTGTTCTGTGTACTTAATAAGGATCCGTTGAAAGGATCAAAGGAGGTCATGGAGAATGGGAAGAACTGGGAAGTTCTGGAAAGATGAAGGAATACGGGGTGTAGAGGAAGGAAGGGGCCTCTGCGGGGTGTGGAGCACCTGGAGGTGCTTTGGGACTGGTAGGTAGCAGGTAGCGGTAGGAACAGGGAAGGCGAGGCAGTGAAGGGAGGGGAGTGGACAGATAGCAGGATTTGGGGGAGCAATCGGGCAGAATTAGGGAAAGGAAGAATGTGAAAACCCCAGTCTGTCAGATTCATTCCCACCTACTGCAGAATGGTGAGCGAGGGCGGATGCCCAGGGAGAGGCGAGGGAAGGACCTGCCCAAGGGCACACGGCGAGATAGCGAAGGAGCCCAGTTTAGAACCCACTGTGTTTTTAAAATCTTTCCCAGCTACTACTGATCTTTTGCTGTTCACTTTCTCCTATAACCTCAAAAAAAAAAAAATTCCCCCAAAGCTTGGCAAAGACCTCTCACGTGACCGGCCCTCTTCAACTCTGTGGCTCTGAGTAGATGCTGGAGAGGTGCTTGCATCTTCAGGAATGTGTCGAGTGAGGCAAATGGTGTTTCTGGCTGGAGAAGGGGTTCCAGCGTGTCAGGCACTCCCCAGGCTCACGTTCCTTGGAGTTCTGGTTCTGTGGGCTTGTCACATCTTCATCGCCCCCCTGCCCTCCCCCCAGTGGAGTTGTGGGCTCAAGTGCAGAAAATGCTGCCTACTGTATCTGGGTCTTGAAGAGACATAGCCGACTTTGGTGTTTTAAAGACTGTGAGAAGGTCTGTAATTAAAAAAATGCAAAACCAGCAGCTCTTTTTGTATAATTCAGTTCCCAGCCTTGTTTGACTTTCCAGCTCCTTTTGCATAAAAAGCTGTTGGCCTCTCACAAAACTGGTCCTTCACCCACCACAGAGCAGCTGGGCGCTCGCATCGGAAGGACCTACATTTTGCTTTGTGTTTTGTATGATCTGGTGTTTTCCTTTAATAGTAAAATCTATTGAAAACCTATTGCTTACAGGTCTCCCGAAAAGGGGTGGAGAGAGTAGTACCCTCCAACCGTTTTTGCTTTAACAGGAAGGACAGAAGAAAGGCAGCTTCCCCAACACCTCCCCTCTCCTTTATAGCCCTGTGGCCCTGGTTTGTTGCCCCAGGAAAGCCTGGTGGCTCTTCTTAGGCAGGGAGGAGACCAAGATGTGTCCTCCCCATGATGGCTTTCACGAGAGGCTGAGAACTGCCCACTAGGGAGTCTGGGTTCAGATCCAGACTCAGCTGTTTAATCTAGTCGTGCCTCAGTTTCCTCACCTGTGAAATGGGTGATATTCACACCTTAGGTGGTTTTGAGGATTATGTGACATCCGTGTTCCGTACAAAGCCAACCCTGACCGATGAGTGTGGTTGCCGCTAGACGGAGAGCTCTGTGAAGTTGCAGCAACTGTGTGTTGTTCGCCACTTACCCCCACTGCCCAGAGCGGGGGCTGCCACATAGTAGGTGCTTAGTAAGGAGGGGAGGAATAACCAAGTGAGCGAGAAGATGAGTGGGTGGTCGCCTCTGTTTGGGCAGCAGAGCCGTGTCTGAGAGTCTGGCTCCAGCAGAGGAGGCAGAGTAGGGGCTAGAGTGGGCTGCTTCTGCAGGCCAAGACTCTTGCTTCCCCGCCCTCTCCTCTCTGCGCATGAACGAGGAGGCAGCATCCGAGAGGATGCAAGTCACGGTGTGGAACTCTGAGGCAAAGCGTGAGGTGATTTCCTGGAAGGTGACGGTGTCATCTGAGCATTTCAGGCCTCGAGGTTCCCAGCCTCGTGGATGTCTATTCCTGGTTCCTCCACGCAGGTCTGAGTTGCCCTCAGCGGAGAGTTGCCAGTGAGAGCCGCCCACCTTTGGAACTTCACGGGAAGGGGCTGCGGGTGGAGCCTCTTTTAGAAGAGTTCCCCTCGTGCCAGAGGGGACCAGGCCTCCCCCCCCCCCAGGTCACCTCAATACTCTTGTCCCCAGCACCGCCAATATTCGGCTCCACAAAGCTGCATGCAAACCTTGGGCCTGCTGATGTCGATTTTACCCTCTCTTGGGGAAGCTTGACCAGGCCCTCGACCAAAAGATGCAGCCCAGAGGCTGTGCTGGCCCGCTCTGTGGGACTGGTGGTGCTGAGGTGGCCCTGGCCTCCCTTTGCCTTCGATCAGCTGGAGGCCGATTCCCCTCCAGGCCGTGGCAGTGTGCGCCTCCAGACGCCTACCTGCCGTCTTATTCCTCAAGGCACCAGAGTTGACCCTGAGTTGGGTATTTTTTTTTAAAGATTGATATATTTATGCATATAAGCTGCGGTGTAGGCCAGAGGTGTGGGGGGGTGAGAGGATTCACCAGAGACAGAGTGGGGAGCAGAACAGGCGGATCTACTGAAGTACACTGCTGAGGGGAGCAGCGGGCGAGACAGGAGAGGTCTGCTGCGCCATGTGGGAAGCTCCCTGGCCGGGGATCGAACTCCTGCTGCGGTGGCTGCGGACAGCTTTATAGTGCTGAGACTCAACCCGTTGCGCCACCAGGGAGGCCCAAAAGTTAGGTATTTTTAAGGATGGAGAGTAGCAAAGGCCTGAGCAAATCTTGCTGACCAGCCAGACTCCTGGCCTTGGCATTCTGGCCCAGAATACCCCAGTTTGGGGATACTTATGGCAGGGTGGGGCAGTTGGGTGCATGTCGCCCGTAGGCCAAATTGCTCAGGGCCTGCAGCTGATGCGGGCTTTCAGGAAGCACACAGTGGGAGGGCTTAGCCTGACTCAGCCTGACCCGCGCTTCCCCCAGTTTTCCTGTGGGGTTCTCATAGCCAGGTTAGGGGGAGCAGAAGCCTAGATGAGCCTATGAGAGCTGACTCAGCGTCTCAGCTCCGCAGCGTCCTCTCCCCAGGCCTTGCATCACTTGCCTCTGCCGTCCAGAGTCTTTGGGGAGGTGCAGGAGATCTCGATGGCCTCAGAGTGTGACCTGCCAGAGGCCACACTGGGCGGGCAGGGGGCCTTTCCAATGCGAACATTCTGCTTATCCATCTGGCTCAGAGCACCCTTTTCACTGCGGTGGCGAGTGCAGGGGTGTCTGCAGCTGCGCACACTGGACTAGCTAATGTTCAGCCACCAGCTCCCTGGAAAGTGTTCTTAGTGTCTGTCTCACTCCAGCTCTGCAGGTGGTGCTGGGTGCTTGCACAAATGACCCCACCCCAACCAGGCAGAGATGCTTAGACACAACTCAGCGCCCTCGGGGTGCATTTGGGGGTACTGGGGGGAAGGGGTTCGTGCCAGCTTGGGGGCTAATGATTAGGACAAGTTCATTCTCAAAGATGTTCCTGGACTTCCTCTGATTACAGGTGGCTTCAGGGTTCATTCCGTTTAGAACGATATAGATTCAGAATCTTAGAAAGATGGCACCCCGAGAGCACGTAGCCAGGACTGTTTATAGAGGGGGAAGCTGGTTTCCTCAGGGCCCGCAGGAAGTGGAGAGGGCAGCTGTGGTGGAAGCCTGCGCTGCTGTGCTTCTGCTCACCCACCATTCCCCTCGCCCCCCAGGACACCTCTTCAGAGCACATCAGTCTAAACCTCGTCTCGAAGGGCAGTGCTCTTGAGGGAAGGCTTGACCTTCCATTTCCCCTGTCCTGTGAGCCCTGCTCTCCTTAGGCCTCCTGGGCTCTCCCACTGGGCGGGCTCCAGCCCTGCCTGCATCACCCAGCTCTCTCCTGGGCTGGAGAGGGCGCGACCCAGCCTCGTGACTAGCCACTCGCCTGCTGGACTGAGATGAATGTGCAACGATTCTGGCAGGAGATAAGCTATTTGTCTTCATCATTTGGCCGTGCCGATCTCATGACCGTGTATAAAACAGGAAGGGGTGGAGCGGCACTGCATGGACAGGGCCTGGTGAGTCTTTCTCCTTTGAGATCATCACGGAGGCGACCAGGACTGTTTTCACCTGAGATGGTGACCCTTGGCGCCCACAGCCCTCGGGGAAGCTAATAAGCGTCAGTCTCAAGATCAAGTTTGTGAGCCCAGGTCGCCCCTCAAATTCAGGTGGCCATTCTCGGCTCCACGTCTTGGGTAAAGGGAGAATAGTGTGCTCCCATCTTTGCTTCCCAGACCTCTGCTGGCAGATCCACATGGATCGACTTGGGGGAGGAGAAACGAGAGGTGTGGGCAGTTCTGAATGTACTTTAAATTGAAGTCGAACCTTAAGCAGGTCTTGCAAAATAGAACTTGTTGGAGAAAAGAGAGCCTGTGTTAAATTGTATCTGTTCTCTTCCCCCACAACACACACACACACACACACACACACACATACACCATTCAATTCACATCCATTGAATTAACCATCAGAAGGAGACTGGAAGAGAGGAAGGGGGCATGGAGTCCCTTCATAGGTACCTCAGAGATTCCCAGACAGGACCTCCAAATAGGCCCAGACTGCTCTGGCCCAGGCCAACCCCATCACTTTGATTGGCCGAGGTCAGGGAGGCGAAGTCACAGTCTTTGGTCACTTTGCCGACCAGTCTCCTGCTCCCGGCCCAGTGCTCTGTTCTCTCCCGTCTCTCCCGGTGTGGCCTTTCCAAGTCAGTCCATGACTCACCAGAGCAAACGGTCTCGTGGAATCAGTCACACCAGCAGCTCTGTTCCCAAACTCAGTGGTCCTCTGCCATCATCACGTCCCTTATGGCTTTGAATGGTTTTATAGTGTTTCACAAAGACAGACTCACCAAGAGAGAATGGAGTCTTACCACCATTAAATATTTTCAAATCCTTAGTGCATTCTGAAAAAGGCAGCCAGAAGAGCCTTTAACCAGTGTGTTGCTGCTGCTTTGTGTGGGTTGTGCATCTGGATGTCTGTGTCTCATTTCCCCACTTATTGCCAGGTGGCCTTGGATAAGTTTGTGTAACTTACTTTGTACCTTCGTTACCTCATCCATGAGATGGGAGTAGTAATAGAGCCAAATTTCTAAATTATTCTGATGATTAAGTGCAATGTTGTATTTTGCAGGGCCTAATAAACAATGAAGGGATATTTTCTTTCTTCCTCTTCCTCTTCTTCCTCCTTCCTCTCTTCTTCCTTTCCCTCCTCCTCTTTTGTTTTTAGATTGTTCTTGTGTAATTGTCGATGTTCTCAACCAATGCAAATAAATGTGCAGAGAATATGAAGGTTCAAGAAACTAAAGAGGAATTCACTAGCTTCGTGAGGATAGAGTGAAGAGCACTTAGTATGTGCCAGACAGAGAGCTGCATGTTGGGGGAAAGACGATGGATGTGGTCCTGCCTATACATCCTGTCCTCTTACCGGAGAAATCGGCAAGTAGTGGGTGATTGCCGTGTGCAGTGTTGCCACACAGATGCTCTGCATCTGAGAGCAGAGGGGGGCTGAGAGTCGTGCATGCTGGTGGCTGCCCCACTGTTCCAACCAGGGGAACGCAACGATCTCCCTGGAAATCAGTCTGTGTAAATTTAACTCTAGGGGGAAAAACACAGCCGTTCCATTTCCAAACTGGAATTCTCCCCCCATGTGTTTTTGGGAAGCACAGATGCCTTGGCGTTTTCCCTCTAACAATAACAGAGATTGTTCACAATTATGAATGGTTTTGGTTGACTTCAGCTCCAACAAAACCATGAATCATTTCATAACTTCTGAAATTGCAAAGAAATAACAAACACTCCAGCTCCAGGAAAGAAAAAAAAGACATGTTATGTGCACAAAGTCATTTTAATTAAAACATGAATTCTTTTTCGTTTGTTGATTTAGCAACTGCACATTGCAAGGCCAGCTGGCAGGGATAAAATAAGCCAGGTGTTGTGTCTTGGTACCTGAGGTGCCTCTTGAGGTGCCTCTTCTGCGGAATGCATAACTGACCCCTCATAACTGACCCCACCTTTCGCCATCTTTCTCGGAGCTTTAAGGCAGAAGTGTCATCCGTACGCTTTATGATGTTCTCAGGAGTGAGGGTGGGAGCGGAGTCTTGGACCTGCGGCTCACGTGACAGAGGGTCTCCTTGCTAGATCCCACATCACATCCACCCTTTGCTGAGACCCCCTTTTTTTAAAAAAAGATTTATTTATTTATGCATACAAGAGCTAGGGTGTAGGCCAGAGGTGCAGGAAATGAGAGGATTCACCAGAGACTGTGGGGAGAAGGACAGGTAGATCGACTGAAATACACTGCTGAGGGGAGCAGCGGGCGAGGCAGGAGAGGTCTGCTGCACCATGTGGGAATCTCTCTGGCTGGGGATTGAACTCGTGCTGCAGTGGCTGCCGATAGCTTTATAGTGCTGAGACTTAACCTGTAGTGCCACCAGGGAGCCCTGAGACCTCTTTTTGATTCTCCTAATACCTGGCTACACGCTGAGATTTCTGGAAGGTGGAATTGAGAGGCTACCCCCATCTGTCATGGCCTCTGAGATGCCAACAGGGTGTGGAATTTGAGCAAGGCTGATACAAGTTTGCCAGCTCCTTCTTTTCCCTCTTGACCTAGAAGGTACATCCTTTCTAAAAAAAGGCACACCCTAGCCATAGACCCCTGCATGCCATACTCCTGCATGCGTTCAGAGGCACAGCAGGGTTCTGACATCATAGAGCTGAGACCAGATTGGAGAGTGGGGGGCAGTCACATGAAAACAGTGCCAATCTCCGAATCTTGCCTCCCATCCCGTTGGCATTCTCTGTTAATGTTAGTGACATCAGCATGGCAATTGTTTTCCCCATCTCTGCTTCCCCCGGAGGGGGGGCCATCAGACAGACAGCAACACACTCGCATCCATCAGCATAACACGCACCTCTCCAAGCACATTTATTTTTTATTATTTATATATATATAAATATTTTACATCGTTGTTCATTCTTTGATTTTTTAAATTATTATTATTGATGTCTTTTACACTATTGTGTATTCCCCGTAGGTTACCCACCACCGCTTCACCTATTAATCATCACCACGGTCCCTCGTGCTCTTTCCTCCCCCATTTTGAGCCCTTATCATCCTCCTCCCTCACTAAATGTCTCTCACTTGGTTCCCCTATATTCCTCCTATAAGTGAAACCATTCAATATTTTTCTCTTTCTTTCTGGCTTATTTCGCTGAGCACGATGCCTTCTAGCTCCATGCATGTTGCTGCAAATTGCATGAGTTTATCTTTTTTGATTGCTGAATAGTGTTCGATTATGTATATGTACCACACTTCTTGATCCAGTCATCTGTTTTGGGGCATCTGGGTTGTTTCCATATCTTAGCAATTGTGAACAGTGCTGCAATAAACATAGGGGTGCATGTATCTTTTTGAATTAATGTTTTTGTGTCCTTTGAGTAGATTCCCAGAAGTGGTATTACTGGGTCGTATGGAAACTCCATTTTTAGCAGTTTGAGGAAACACCATACAACTTTCCATAGTGGTTGGACCAGTTTGCATTCCCACCAGCAGTGTAGGAGAGTTCCTTTTTCTCCACACACTCGCCAGCATTTGTTGTTGCCTGTTTTTCTAATGTGTGCCATTCTCACTGGTAAGAGGTGGTATCTCATTGTGGTTTTGATTTGCTTTTTTTGATTTGATTATAAGTGATGTTGAACATATTTTCATATACCTGTTTGCCATTTGCATTTCCTCTTTGGAGAAGTGTCTTTTTAGCTCTTCTGCCCATTTTTTGACTGAATTGTTGACTTTGTTTTTGTTGAGTCGTGTGAGCTCTTTGTAGATTTTTGTGATCAGTCTCTTATCGGTTATATTGTGTGCAAAAATTTTCTCCCAATCAGTTGGCTGTCTGTTTGTTTAAAGTCTCTTTTGCTGTACAGAAGCTTTTTAGTTTGATGAATCCCAGCTGTTTATCTTTTCCTTCACCATCTTCACTTTGGGGGATGTGTCTTCAAAGATTGTACTGAGGTGTATGTCGTGTATCATTGTTCATTTTTGTACAGTTTGATATCTCCTCTCAGGCGTAATCCCCATAAAATTACCACCACCAAGTCACCCGTGAACTGTCATAGACTCTTGAAGCACATTTATTTTTAATATTTTTGTTACACATTTAATACTTAATTTACTCTAACTAGATTAGAGTATACACACCTTGGGGCCTCCCTAGTGGCATAACAGGTTAAATCTCAGCACTATGAAGCTATCAACAGCCACTGCAGCCTGAGTTTGATCCCCAGTCAGGGAGCTGACCCACATGACGCAGCAGACCTCTCCTGTCTCCCCGCTGCTCCCCTCAGCAGTGTACGTCAGTAGATCTGCCTGTTCTACTCCCCACTCTGTCTCTGGCGAATCTTCTCACCACCCCCCCCCCACCTCCAGCCTGTACCCCAGCCTGTATGCATAAATAAATAAATCTTTTTTTAAAAAAAAGAATCTACAAACCTTAAAATGGAAGAAAATTAATATAACCTGTATTCCCACTGCTCAGAAAAAAACGGTTAGCACTTCTGTGTATAGAGTTCCAGACTTTTTCCAGCGCGTGTGTCTGTGTTTTAAAACAGAAATTGGTATCCAACAGAACACTTAATTTAGCTACTCCGCCTCACACTCAATATCCACTGAACATGTCTCCATATCAGCAAATATAATCATGCATTACTTTGGAGCTGGGCAGGTCTCTCGCAAGATCTTCCTTTTTGTTCCTCTGTCCTTGCCATCGGGGACAGAAACAGTAGAAAACACGCTTGCCCACCGTTCATCATTACTTCACAAACACATCTGGGCACCTTTGAAAGTGCTGCACTGACCCTTCACAAACACCCCACCTGAGACCCTTCCCATGTGAGTTGTGACTGGAGCTCCGCCCCACCCCTCCACTATTGCCCAGGTGCAGGCTGGCTGTGTGAAATGCACTGCCAGCTTCGGCGCCATGGAAGCTGGGGGAAGTTGCCTTGGTGCCACTCAGAAGTGTCAAGGAAGTAGTCTCAACAAAGAAAAGGGACTGCGCTTTAGGAGGGCTCCTGTCGGTAATCAGATGCTTTAATAAAAAGCAGCCGGGCCTGGACCTCCTTCCCCCAGCCCCTGGCCCCAGCCCTGGCCCCAGCATAGGCTTCCTGCAGCTAAGAACCCCCCCTCCCCAGGGTCAGATAGGGTCCCAGGGGCAAACCACAGGCCTTGTGCCCAGCTGCTGAGCTCACAGGGCTGGTGAAATGCCTCGTGGTAGGAACATCAGTCCCCTTTTGGATAGAGCCTGCACCCAGAGGTCCTGAGGCATCTGATTCTTCAGGACACAATGAAGCATGGTTTCAGTGATGAATTCTAGAGATAAGTGCTGAATGTTTATCATTCTGGAAAAAAAGGGAATTTCCATATTTAGAGCAGGTTGGCTAATGTGGGAAATCCTGCACATAATCCAGGTGCGAGACCCTTGTAAGTATATTAATTATCTCGGGAGCTGCCAGCCATGAAGCTCTTTCCCAAAGTGGATGAATAGAATTGTCATTTATTCATTAAAGATAGAGGCCGACAGCATTAAGCATCCTGGGACAGGTGACGCAAGCAGAGGGTGTGGCAGCACCTTTGTAGTACAGCGGCGGGGTCTCAGCCACTGTCCTTGAGCCTTTTAAAAAGGGGCATCCTCTCTGCACAAAGGTACTCTTAACCCAAGCTTCTGAATCCCAAGAACAACTTGCTGTTGTTCCTGGGGGGACCCAAAAATGAATTGGTGGATGGTCTGGAGGTGTTATGTGACCCGCCTGGATTTAAGGCAGGGACACAAGCAGCCCCCCGGGTAATTCTACAGAGGAAGTGGGGACCTCAGTGCAGCTGAAAGCTCTGAGGTGGCCTCTGAGGAAGGGGCCCCTCCTTTGTGTCAGCTCAGTCTGTGCAGGGCTCAGGAGTAGAATATTTCCCAGGTTGAAATTCGCTTTAGGGCCTCCCTGGTGGCGCCACAGGTTAAGCACAGTGCTGCGGAGCTGTCGGCGGCTGCAGCGCTGTTCAATGCCCAGCCAGGGAGAGTCCCACATGGCACAGCAGATCTCTCCTGTCTCTCCCGCTGCTTCCCTCAGCAGTGTACTTCAGTCGATCTGCCTGTTCTGCTCCCCACTCTGTCTCTGGTGAACCTTCTCACCGCCCCACACCTCTGGCCTGCACCCCAGCTTGTATGCAAAAACAAAATAAATGTTTCAAAAAAAAAAAGAAATTCTCTTTAGCAGCCCCTTTGATGCTAAACCTTCAGGCGTCTGTGGGGTGGGCAGATGGGGGCACCAATAACTTCATTCCCCAAGGTGGTATCAGTCTCCAAGCATTTCCCCAACGTGGCCCGTCCCTGGTCCACGTGGCCGTATTTCATGCTTTACCTGGGTGGGCCCCACGTGCTCGGAGTGTGTCAGTTTGCACTTCTGTTCTCTTGAACTTTCATCTGAATCTCGTATCAGAAGCTAATGTTCCCCATTCCTATAGACCTTTGTCAATCCCTCCACAGAGCGCCTACCTGGGATCCTGAGAGAGCTCCGTGGCTTTGTCTTGGTTTCATTGGTTGGTCTTAGATTGGCACTTTCACTCCCTCTCCGGCTCAGGGCGCTTGTGGCCAGGTGCTGCGGTGAGAAGGTTGCGACTTTGAAGCCAGGTAGTTGTTCTGGAGCGGGGTCACGTCATCCCTCACAGCCCAGGTGTGGGTGGGAAACCGGAACATGACAAGTTCCGCATGGGCTCTGGCTTGATTTGCCTCCGCCTCGGACGGCCACCTCTGCAGCAGGAGGAGGCAGGCGATGGCCAAGGCCGGGCCCCTCCAGGAGAGTGCTCCTTCAGGGGTGCGTCAGCACCATCCAGCTTGCTCTAGGGTGTCATACTCCCTGCTCTTGGTGACCCAGCGTCTGCTTGCTGCTTCGTGGAGCTAGGGTAGCCTCGAGAACACCCAGTCCTGCTGCTGCTGCTGCAAGAGTGTTGTGCAGGGTCTGGCACAGGCCCGACAGGCTCTGACTTCTCTGCTGGAACTTTCTCCCGAGTTCAGAGCACTCTGGGTGGGTCCTGCCACTTGGAGCCTGGGCTGTGGTCTCCACCAACAGGAAATGCCAGTTTGATTGAGCAGCAAAGCTGGGGGGTGAAGCTTCACGCCCAAGCCCTTCCTAACCCAGCATGCACCATTGGAGATGCCGGGGTGCCCGTTTGGGGGCCACCACTCCGTCACTAGTGGGGGGAAGTGAGCCCCTTTCTGCTGTCTTCCAGTCCTACTGATCAAGTTGAGAAAGGGGTTTCAGTTGGGTGCTGGATATCTTTAAAATCTGCAAGACTTGCTCATCTTTCTTTTTATCAAATGCATTTTATTCTGCGGTTTTCTTGTTATCATATTTGCTTTCGTGGTTATTTCCTCCTTAAAGTATGTGATACTGGTTTTCTATTTTAGGTAAGGATATAAAACTTTTTTTAAATAGTAACTTATATTTGTTTCTACTATGTGTACTTAAATGAAACTTCTAAGGTAATCAAGGGTGCTGGTACATAGTTATGGCCAAAAATCATGATGGTGGCCCGTGAGGGACTAAAGTCTGATATATGAGAAATCAGACCTGCTCCTTTCCTTACTGTGCAGCCCAGTGCCCCATCTTGCCAAGCAGCCAAGAGAGCGTTTTGATTGTGTGTGGACTGTGTCCCTCGTGGAGCTCCCGATTACAGTGCTTCAGGAGCTGAACTTGAGCAGAGGTTGTGCTGTCCAGGTTGTGCCTGAGACTCAAAGGGAAGCCACACTTGGGGAAATGAAAGCCTTTGACTTGGGAATTCTCTGTCCTGTCGCTGAACACAGCCTGCATTCCAGAGTGGTCACCACCAAAGTTAGGGGGTGCCATGGAGGTCAGTCAGCACTGAGGACAGCTCCTGGGGTTCAGCATAAACACTAGTAACAAGTATGTGTTGTACTCTTATTATATGTTGGCTACACAGGAGTTATTTTATTTGTTTCATAGCACTAGAAGGTAGTAGGAGTTGTGGTACTAATAAGAAAAGAAAGAAAAAGATGAAAAAAAAAACAAGTTAATATTTATCGAGTATTCTCCCCCAGGTAATATATAGATTCAATATACCAGATACATCTTTTGTAGAAACTAATAAGCTTATTCATAAATTCATATGAAATTTCAAGGGACCTGGAATAGCCAGAACTATCATGGATAAAGAAAAATGAAGTGGGGCACCTCCCACTTTCAAAACTTACTACAAAGCAACAGTAATCACAATGATGTGGCGCCATAACGAGGACAGATACGGAGATCAATGGAATAGAATTAGAGTTCAGAAATAAACTCATACATCTGTGGTCGACTGATTTTGACCAGAGCGCCAAAGCCATTCAATGGAGAAAGGACAGTCTGCTGAGGAGCTGTGCTGGGACGGATGGATAACCACGTGCAGGAGAATGAAGCTGCACCCTTACCTCACACCATATGCCAAAATTGTCATCCAATGGATCAAAGAACAAAAGCTGTAAAACCCAGGTTCTAGGTCCGCCATCACAGCAAGAACACAACAGAAGCAGAACAGCAATCCGTCCCAGACCCCTGCTCCAGCCACTCACTGGGCTGTCCAAGAGGCAAAGGGGAGGGCCCCTGTCTTGGCGAGTTACCATCTACCCACACTCATGGGAAGGAAGCCCAGAAGCACCATCGGGGTGACCATCTGCACCATTCACTCCGAGACTTGAGTTAAGCATGACGTTACTGTGCCTCAGTTTCCTCATCACTTCGACCATGTCTTCTATGTGAGGGCCCCATCCTGGGGTTCTCAAAGAGAGTAATTCAGGTCTGTGGACAGACAGCCATTAGTATTAACAAATAGCAGGGATCCTATCTGTGTTCAGGTCTCACCGGCTGAGGAGACCAAGGAGTGTCTTTGCTGAGGCTGGAATTACATCCCGCCAGAGCAGTAACCCTGGTTACCTTAGGCTGATGAGAAGCTCTGATTAGCAGTCGCATATCTGGCTCTGCCAGGTGAGAATAAGAAACTGAATCCTTCATTGCTTGAGAAGTGCTATGTGGTGGAACAAGTCTGCAGAGCCTGTCGCTGGGGCCCTCGGCAGGGAAGGCAGCTCTCGGCCTCTACCTTTATGCGAGATTGTGATTCGCTGAGGTCACTCGATACCCATGGGACTCACCCAGGCTGCTCCGAACTTGCTCCGGTCACTCAGATCTCAACTTTTTTTTTTTTTTTAATACATACAAGCTGGGGCACAGGCCAGAGGCGTAGGGCGGCGAGAGGGTTCACCAGAGACAGAGCGGGGAGCAGAATAGGCAGATCAGAAATACACTGCTGAGGGGAGCAGCGGGCGAGGCAGGAGAGGTCTGCCCCACCATGTGGGATTCTCCCTGGCCGGGCGTCGAACTCGCGTCTCCGCTGCCGACAGCTCCACAGCGCAGCGCTTAACCGCTGCGCCACCAGGGAGGCCCCGGTCACTCAGATCTCAACTTAGGAGGCCTTTCCTCACCCCCTAGGACCAAGATGAGCAGTAGGTGGGTGGGCTGGCCACACGGCCAGCCTAGGCGAGCCCCTGTGCTTTAGGAAAACGGGCAGGGCCCAGAGTGCTTCATGAGCCACCACCACCGCACCTCTTTTTATCGGCCAAGGCAAGATCTGGGTCCTCTTAAGCCAGGTGAGGACATACAGGTACAGGTGGCTCTGAAGGCCCCCGAAATGGTCTTTTTGAGCGCGATAGTGCCTGCAGCATCAGCCTGCACTAGACATGGAAGGCCGCTAAGCCAGGGAGAAGCCCTCCAGCGGCCTTTATTCTATTGGTGAGGAAATCCTCTCCCTTTGTTTAAAAAGATGCCTCTTTTACCACTGTGGGTCCAGGAGAAGTGACCTCCCGGGGACTCCGGCTGCTCATCTGACCATCAGGATGGTTTAGCTGTTTGTTGAAATTGACGGGGGCTGCCGCAGCTCTGCGCAGCTGCTAAATTCAGTTTGTATGGATTTGTCTGACTTTGCTTGGCTGGAGTACTCCTCGGGTCTTGTGCAGAAGAGTTCACGGTCCTGGCCGGGGAAGGGGAGACTTGTCCCCAAGGCCACCAGGAAATCTTGTGCACTGACTCATTCATTGACTCAGGGACACAGCAGGCGTGCCTAGGCCTTGGAGGCGGACGAAGGCAGCTGGCTGGCTGTGTTCCTGGCCCAGGAGGTGTACCGAGGGCGTCGAATGTCTCGTGGTAGTAGTCACCCACATGCAAAGACAAATCCCTTGGGCCATGTGGGGGCGGGGAGGGGGGCACCTGTGACTAGAAGGAGCAGCTCTCAGGTGCTCGAGGCCCGGGGGAAGTTTTCTGGAGGAGCTATCATTTGGGTTGGCCCCTGGAGAATCAGTAAGATTTGAAAACTGATCTGGTGTACTTTCCTGTCACAAAAGGGCTCACGGAGAACAGAACACAAAGTTGTTGAGACACTCACAGTGGAGATACACACACCAAGTCCAGAGGCCAGGGGCGGGGTACGGAGTGGTGGGCTCCCCTTGAACATCACCACAGTAATCATTTCCCTCTCTCTGCTGGGTTTCCCATCTGCAAAATGGGGGAGCTGGCGAGACAGACGGCCAGCTGCTTTCTGGTCCGACTTCCGAAAATCCATCCCAAGCTCCTCATTTTTCAGATGCGCTGACATGCAGCTGCCGTTCACTGGGTGCTCACAGGTGCTTTAGGCGAACCCGAAACGCCCCAGTTAAGTCTTAGAGGTCGGTCGCTTGCTCACCAGTTCCTTCTGTTCATTCGGCCAAGAATGAATACTTCTTTTTTTTTTTTTTTCTTTTTAAAGATTTATTTATTTATCCATACAGAACTGGGATGTAGGCGAGAGGTGTGGGGACGGTGAGAGGATTCACCAGAGACAGAGTGGGGAGCAGAACAGGCGGATTGACTGAAATACACTGCTGAGGGGAGCAGCAGGGAGGCAGGAGAGGTCTGCTGTGCCACCTGGGAAGCTCCCTGGCTGGGGGTCGAACTGGTGCTGCAGTGGCTGCGGATAGCTTCATAGTGCTGAGACTTAACCCGTTGCACCACCAGGGAGGCCCAAAGAGCGGGTACTTCTGCATGCCGGACACGGCTCAAGGTGTAAAACGACGAGCAGTCCAAACCTGGTTTGTGTCCTCGTGGAGCTTATAAAATTTTATGGAGGAAAGAGATGATAAACAAACACACAAATGAACTTTATAGACTGTGAAAATTGCAGGCGTTTTTGGAGAGACTAGCGGGAGGTTCGCAGCTCAGGTCGGGCGTGCTGGGGGTCAGGACAGCAGGTTCCAGCCCAGGCCTAACAGACTCCAGGGTCCGCTCCCTAATGAGCCTGCCCTGCCTCTTCCCAGACGTGATGTCTGCAGTGCCCCCACCCCCAGCCTCTCCCACAGCCTACCTGCCACTCAGGTTATGACCTCAGGGCACACACCTGTCTGCCGGACTGATGGGAAAACATGGCTGACTCCTGCAGGGCCCTCTGTGAGGTGAGACCAGAGATGGCCAAAACCCAGATTCTCCTTTCCATCTGCTTCTGCTTCGTCAAGGCTCACACATCTCAGGTCCTCCTGAAACAGATGCTCGCTTTCCTCGAGACCATGTGATGGAAAACCCCTGGCAAGTGCGCCAGCTGGAATCTCAAAGGCCCGCAGCAGGAGACCTCTTCTCTGGCGCCTGCGTTCGTCGCACGCCCTGGTCCCCCTCTGCATCGTCAGAGCCCTGGGCTCGGAAACAGGGTCCTGTCGCAGGTGTCCCTGGGCGCCAGGCTTGCCCATACCTAAGAAGGTCTGGCTGGTCAAGTTCAGTGTCTCCCAGCGAAGTCCAGCTCGAGGAACTTCTTGCTGGGGCCGAGGACAGGGAACCGGTATGTTCGTGAGCCACGGAGCCTTTGCCTCGGCCCCTCAGACGAGAGGTTTCCATCGGGAAAAGGTGGCAGCTTCAGTCTCCGCTCCTGCCATGGACCTTATCTCTGGGCTTCCTGCCCTCCCCCATCACCCTCCTGGCCCCAGTCTGCTCTTGCCCTATCTCCCCAGCCTGCGCCTCCTTCCGTTCCTGCAGCGGGCACTGCCAACCCCACCCCTCACAGGCCCGTCCTCTCTCGCGCCTGGATGTGAGTCTCTCCAGAACAAGTCTTTAAAGAGCAGAAGTTTAATTGATGTTTACTAACTAAATCAATTAATCATGTTGTATTTGGTACACATATTAGAATATGTGGCATCAGTACAAGGTCTAATAATAAAGTTCAGTTTTGTCAAGTTCAATCTCCTTTGGGGTCCACCGACCCCTGAATACAGCCTCTCTCACTGGCCATTCCCCTCCTCTCCCCACTCTAACCCACTGACCATAGCTTGCCACAGTATCGTTGCCCAGCTTAGCTCCCCCTCAGTTGCCTCTACAGCGCACACACACACACACGCACACACACACACAGACTGCCCACAGCACAGGGACTGGAACTGACTGTCCTGAGCAGAACAGAGTTGCCTGCGCCCTGTAGTCTCTGCCTTGGGGTACACCGTTCCTTTTTACCTGGAATAACCCCCTCCCACATGTCCTACATCTCTGCCTGTCACACCCACCTCTCCTTCTAGGCCGCAAAGTGTCATGGTTTTTCTGAAGCTGCACCTGCTTTCTCCAGCGAGCTGTGCTTCCTCCTCCGAGCCCCTTTAGAACATGGGTGGTTTGTTCTTCCCGTGTGGCATAGCTGACGTTCTGCTACTTCTGAAGGTTTTTCCAGATCTCCTCTCACACACTGGATCAGAAGCTTCTGTGCACAGCCTCTGTGTCTTTGACTCTGCAGGACTGAGTCCCTCGAACATCACAGAAGCTCAGTACATAATTGGGTTAGGTTGAATTGAACAGTCCCCCTCGAAGGCCTAACTTACATCTTCTTCCCTGAAATCTTATAAAAATAGGTACCCATTTGTCTCCCTGGAGATAGGGCCTCCTTGGGCAGGAATGTGATTCTTGATAAATACTGGCTGGGGGAATGAATATTTGCAAGCAGTCTGCTCAAGATTGAGGGTAGAACTTGGTACTAAGGCAAAAAATTTTTCATCTATATCACTTCCTGATAAATAACCCCCGTGTAATGATCTTTGGAATTGCAAATTAAATATTATGTAAAGACAGAGCAATTATGATATCGAATGTGCATTTTCACACACCCTGGTGGAGAATCACAGCTCTCAAAAGTCATTCATAAAGGACTGAAATCTCCCCTCAGGTGCCTGGGGATGAGGAATTCTGGGGAGCTGCTTCTTGCACATCTTGATTGCTGGTGCCTTTAACAACACAAACTGCTTTGCTTTAAGTGACCCCACTAAGAAAAGCATGTGAGAGTCTTTGAAACAGTCTTTGACAGTAGAACACATTGATGCTTTTTACTTGTACCATGATCTTACCAGATAGTGAAATAGTGCGCTTGACCATGGTTTCTGTTTTTCTGTGTTACTTTCCAGTCCTGGTCCATATGTAGCAAAGAAACTTTGATTTCTGACATAGGTGACATCAGCGTGCCCGTGTGAGCCTATTAGAAACATGAGGTCTGACAGGCAGTTTGTGAGCGCCCACCATGTGCAAAACTGTGCCAAGGGTGGCAGGGGGGACAAAAGTCTGTGTCCTGGAAAAGCACCTACTAAGTGCCTGCTCTGTGTCTGGGTCTCTGATCCAGGGGGTGCAGCAGTGGGTGAGACAGAGCCCCGCTCTCAGGGATCAGAGTCCCCGATACAGAGAATACTATGTCAGGGACAGGTGAGCTCTGAAGAAAAACAAAGCTGAATGAGAGGGCGCTGCTATTCTGTGATGGCCGAGAAGTCCCCTCCAAGGTAAACTGAAGCAGAGATTTGAAGGAAGTTTGGGAATAAGGGAGACATGTTCTAGGCAGAGGGAACAGCAAATGCAAAGCCCAAAGGCCTTGAGGCGGGAGCATTTGTGGGGGGAGGGGGAGGATTTGTGATCAGGAGAGGGTGCCAGAGGCTAGGGCCGGCTACCTCTGAGGTGAGGGTGTGGACTTCACTCCGAGTGTAGTGGGGTGGGAGCCTTGGGAAGCGTTGGCCTCTCTGTGGAGAACGCTGGGCGGATGGGTAGGAGCAGAGAGGGGGCTGGGGGCTGTTGAAATGATTCAAGACGTCCATGGTGGCCTGGACCTGGGCAGACACGGGAGGTGGCACCAACCGGGTTCTCGATCTGTTTTGCGGGTAAAGGGGATGCTTTGCAGAATTCCCTTTTGGAGTAAATGTGAACATGAGGGAGAGAGAGGAGTTGAGGCTGAGTCCGAGGTTCTGGGCCTTTGTAACTCATGAAGTGGAGGTGTCATCCCTGAGATGTAGACGAACGCGGGAGGGCCAGGTTTGGGTGGCAAAGACAGGAATTTTGTTTGGACACGCGAAGGTGGTTGCGCCTCCCCCTGCAACGTTCTTCCTCTCCTCAGAGAGCGCCTTTCCCCTCCTCAACACTGTGCTTCAGAACCACTCTGAGAATGAAAACGGTTTTATTTCCCTGGTATGGACAGAAAATCCAGTTTTGCAGGGTTTTTTGTTTTTTTTTTTAAAGATCTATTTATGCATACAAACTGGGGTGTAGGCCAGAGGTGTGGGGGTGGGGTGAGAGTATCCCCAGAGACGGAGTGGGGAGCAGAATAGGCGGATCTACTGAAGCGCACTGCTGAGGGGAGCAGCAGGGAGACAGGAGAGGTCTGCTGCGCCATGTGGGAAGCTCCCTGGCCTGAGATCGAACTTTCGCTGCAGTGGCTGCGATAGTTTCATAGTGCTGAGACTTAACCCGGTGGCCCAGTTTTGCAGGTTTTGCGCTGGGGAGGGTAGTATTGGGGACGCCTGTAGACGGGCATGATCTGGGCAAGTTCAAAGGAGGAGAGGCGCTTGCCCTGAGCTTTCACATCAGTGAGGGGGCTTTGGGCTACAAATAACAGAAAACCCAGTCCCAAGTGGCTTAAACCATACGGGGAATTATTAGCTCACACATCAGGAAGTCTAGAAACTAAGCCCCAAGCTAACAATGATGCTGTCAGGGTTCCAAGTTCTGCTTCTCTTTTGGTTCCCCCAGTCATAACACCCAAACCAGCTCCTCACTCCTGCAGCTGCAGCGCTGTGTTCTCACCCCAAATCCAGGGACCCTCCAGGGTATAACCCTTCCTGTTTCAGAAGCCCCCCTGGTTGACTTGCCCTTGTGTCTCATTGGACAGATCTGTGTCACGTATCTCTTTTTAAGCCAGTCTTCGGCTAGAGGGATGGACTTACGTGATGAGCTTGGACCAATCAGGAATCGTCAGAGACAACAGGACACAGTTGATTCTTGAGGCCTGGGAGAAAGAGGGAATGTGGCAAAGGGCGTGGCTTCTCAAGAGAATGGTGCTGAGTGGGAAAAGGAGGGTGTTCTGGGTGGGGAAAACAGCTTGGGTGGAGGCATTAGGATACAAGGTATCCTTCAAAGGCCAGAAAAAAAACAAACAGACTTTGCTGGGGACCTTGGATAATCAGGATTCTGCTGACCGCTCCTTGAAAAACCACAATCTTGAGACCAAGGAAGACATTCTGGAGGAACTCAGAGGCCTGGGACAATTAGAATAGGAAAGACCACGTCTTTGGAGACCCCTGTGGGTAAGATGGCAGGTCCTCAGCTGGAGGCCTGCACTGAAACCAGGCTTGGTGCATGGTTCTTGGGGGAGAAGGAGGGCACTCGAGACAGTCTTTTCCTTTGGACAGCAGAGCCAGAAACTGATGCTGATTCTTAGTCATCCCTGCCTTCACTCAGATTGGATATAAGACCCTTGCAGTTGCAAATGATAGAAATCCTGTCCACACTGGTGAAAAGTCTGGATCCAAAGCTTCCCAAACAGCAGCACTCGTGACTCTCCTCTCTGCTCTTCTCTGCTAACTTCACCCTAAATGTGCTCATGCCTCGGAGCCACAAGATGGCCGCCTCAGCCTCAGCTTCACATCTCTGTGGAAAGGAGGGTTTTCCTGTGGGAGAGCCCAGGAAAGTCTCTCTGCTTCCCCTGAATCTGACTGGCTTGCATTCTTATCCCCGAATTCACCAGTTCTTAGATCCTCACTTTAATGACATTTACCAGGAGGTGGGGAGCTGGCACCCCAAACACCTGATGCTGGCAAAAAGGGGAAAGAATGGATACCAGGTAGTCCCAGACCACAGATAGCCCAGATTCCACCTCCACATCCCAGAAATACCCAGCATATTTTGTTTCAACATGCCCTTCTGTGTTTCAATGTGTTTCATAGATGTCTCACTTAATCCTCATAATGTCCCTGTAAGGAGGGGATGACCGGTGTCACACATGAGGGTCAGAGAGATTGGTCTCTTCCAGTCATTCACACAGTAAATCGAAGGTCTGGCCTTTGACCTCAAGCCCAGTGTTCTTGCCTGCTCTGCCAGTAAAATTACCCATTCCATCTGTGACTCACTGCGAGCCTGCCCGACAGCGAAGGGAGAAGTCCTTAAAACTGCACAAATGAAATCAAGTTGAAGAGTCAGCTTGAGGAGTCACCATCACTTGAAGGCTTGTGATATGAAAATGGAAAACTAAAAAACATCATTAAGCTCAAGAGCATGTTTTAATAACAGTTAATTAACTTTTACAAAATAGCAAATATTTTCCCCTTCTGCTGAGCTGGGTCCTAGGAAGAGGGTGGTAATGCGGAACCGCAGGTGGTCAAGTGCGAGCTGGCTTTTCCTAGCAACCTTCTTCAAAAGAAGAGCTTGCCTGGAGATGAGCGTCCTTACGCTCCCAGCCTCGCCTTCCCATGGCCAACAGCATGCTGCCGTCAACGGGTCATCCTACAAGTCGGGTGCAGCGTTTAACCTGCCCCAAGGCTGGCACAGGAGCTTTCCCTGCAGGAGCCAGCTCAGGACTAAGTGGGCCGCCCGACCTGCATCTCACCTTGAATTCCCAACTCTAGTTGGGCACCAGCATCCCATTTTGTCAACAGACAAGTGGCTCCAGGGGCGCATCCTAAAGCACCCCTGTTTGGTTACCAGGTATTTGTAATACTTTTCTGGGATCCAGACAGAACCAGAAGGCCTCAGACAGACGTCATCAGCTACTGTCCCCAATTTCAGAGACCCTACTGTGGGGACACATTAGACTTTTTCCCTACAGGAGGAGCAATGGGCAGAAATTCTAGGGAGCAGAAAGCATCCTCTGACCCTCAAAGTAGGGAACACAGAAAAAGGCACGGAATTCTTGTATCAAGAGAGCTGGACAGGCCAGAAACTTGCGTTTATGGTAGGTCGTTGAGGACAAACGGGAGGGACAAGATAAATTATAGGTACCGTAATATTATAATTGGTTATTAGTCTCTGGAGGGCAGAACTAGTTGGGACAGCCTCCATCAGGTGTCCTGACGCCAGGGCTGCCAGGGTAGCCCCCGATGCGAGGCTGCTGGCAGGAGCCTCGAAAATGTGAGCTCGGGGAAGCGGTGAGTCTCCGCGGAGTGCTGGGCGCAAGGAGGGAGTTGGCATGAGCAGGGGCACTCTGGCCCCTTGGGAATCAAACAGAAGCCCAGCTCTGCCTGCCCTGTAACCTTAAGCAAGTGAGTGCGTCTGTCTCAGCCTCCACTTCCTCCTCTGTGGCACGGGGCTAAGGGCACGCCGCACAGCACCCTCCTCAGGTTGCCATGCGGATGAAACGAGAAAACTCGTGACACAGAGTCAGTCCTCAGCGTGTGCCTGTTGTGAAGCTGTTCGCTGCCTCTGTCCTGCCTCTGAGGTCCGAGTCCTCCCAGGGTCTCAGGGGTGTTGCTTCGAATGCCGATCCTCTCTGAGGGGCCTTGGCATCCACATACCCTCCTCAGAGATCCTCAAGTGGACTCAGGCCCCGCCAGCCAGTCTTGCTGGGCCTTCTCACAAGCAGTCTGACGGACGCTGTCCTGGCGGGGGAGAGCCGCGCTGTCCGTGCCCACCCCCCGCATCGCCCTGGGCCCTGCTGGCAGGTGGGGTCCCGTCTCCCCCAGGAGGTGCTGCACTGGAGCCTGAGTGGGGCGCAGGGCTGGCGGGCTGACGTGCTCGCCTCCTGCCAGGCTTCAGGGGGAGCTGCTCTCCCCTGACCTTGAGTGTCTGACGAGATAATGGCAGTAGCAGCATCTCTGGAGCCAAGTGTTCGAGCAGGGAACAGCCTCACCCCTCCCGGGCCCCTCTGTCCTGGCCCAGGGTCTGGCCAGCTCTCCTGAAAAGGCTTCCTTGAGGACCCTGGGTCTGGTGCCAGGACCTACCACCCCCCTCATTCCTCCACCTCACCCAGAGCGGCATGTGACTCATCTTATCTCAGAGATTAGCAGGCAGGAAGCCTGGGAGGTGGAGTGAAAGACCCGCGCGGAGCCCCAGCACTGCCACTCACCAGCTTGTGACCTTGAACGAGTCCTAGCACCTTTGCAAGCTTCTGCTTTTTCTCCTGGAAGTTGGGGAGAAAAGGGTACTTCCTCTCCTTTCTCCTTAATAGGATGTTTGAATGCTGAAAACGAAAGCTCTGACACAATGCCGAATTGTTTGTGAAGCTTTCAGAGACAGCCAGGGGTGAACTGGAGAAATGAAAATACCCTTTGCCATCCTCTACGCTATGCAGATCGCACAGCGCGAGCTCTCTCTGGGGTTTGCTGTGGGTGGGGGAAGCAGGGTCTCCCGCCAGACCACCCTACCGGCTGTGCCCGCTGCCCTGCTGCTCCCTCTCCCACACGGGCGAGCGCTGGGCGAGCGCTGTGCAGACACGGAGGGTCTCTGAGGCCAGATCCTGACCTGATGGGCTCCATGCTTCTGTCATCCTGTGGCAGCAGAGCTGGGGGATGTGTGGGTGGCTGAGTGGGGTGGGGGAGCCGGCATTGAGCCCCGACCTCTTCCCAGGCTGGGAGTGGGAGGGAGACGTCAAGTCTTCAGTCTGCCTCCAACCAAAAAAAAAAAAAAAAAAAAAAAACCAACCTTATTGAAGTTCTAATTAAAATTTGCATTAAATTCTAATATACATACGGTAAGGATTTTTTAATAATATTAAGTGCTCCTGTTCCAGAACATGTATCTTTGCTTCCAATCTGATAGCCCGTCCTTCAGTAAAATGTCTTTTTTTGAAGTGTGGCATACCGATGAAAAGCACACCCTAGTGTCTCTGTGGATGAATCCTCACCAAGAGCTGCCACTCGGGCGGGGACGGTGGAAGTGGGCAGTGTAGCTCTGTTTTCATGGTCTTCGCCTGGGGGGCCAACAGCACAGATCAATGCGGCCTGTTTTTGTGTTTTATGTAAATGGAGCACAGTCTGCACTCTCTTGTCTCCACTGGATGTTCAGGCTTGCCCGGGCTGTGGCATGGAGTCCTCTCTGTACCCTCTCGTTGTCTCCCGTGGGACTAGCCACTGTTCTAGTCATTCCTTCTGCACGAGGTGGGGTGACTTCTGGCATTGAACTGTTACCGACAGTGCTGCTCGGAACATTCTTGTTCATGGTTTTTGGTGAACACAAATCCAAATTTCTCTTGGATAGTTACTAGGGTTGGAACTAATAGGCAGTAAGACTTTAATTATTTTCTTCTTGTGGGTTCTGTAACTCTCTGGATATTTATAATTTTGTCACTCTTGTGAATAAGCTATTTTCTTTCCTTTCTCTTTAGGGACAGATTGCTGAGGGGGATAAAGGTATTAATTTATGAATGTTTATCCTGGCTCCAGCCACCTTACCAATTCTCTTATAGACTAGTTTTGCACCGGTAGTCTCTTAGATAGACTGAATGTCCAAATATCACCAGGAAGGTAATTATAGCTTTTGTTTTACAACATTGATATCATTTTCTTCCTTTATTACATTAGACATTAGTAGCAGATTGTGATAAATATTAATGGTGATCACCGTCATCCTAAGGTAGTTCTAGATTTTAATTTAAATAATTTTAGAATGTCACAGTCTGCAGTCATATTTGCTGGTAGGCTTTGGTAAATATTGATCGTTTTGATTTTGTACAAATAATTAGCTTCTATTCCTGGTTTTTCATTTGGAATCGTACATTTTACAAAGTACCTTTCAGCATCTATTGATCTGATCATTTTTGTGGTGGTTATGGGTAATGACGCCAGACAACTTCACATTCCTAGAATGAACAGGTTTAGTCACATGTGTTTTTTTTTTTTTTTGCTTTTGATACTCGGTTCGATTCAATTTGATAATTTTTTTAAGAATAATTTTGCATTCATTTAAAAAATGAGAGTGATTTATAATTTCCTTTCTTGTGCTATTTTCATCGTGTTTTAATAATTAAAGTTATGCTGACTTCATAGCATTAATCGAGGAAGTCTCTACATTTAGTATGAGCTAGAATCCTCAAAACAACATTGGAATTTTCTGTCATTTAAAGGTTGCGTAAAATTCACTGGATCTCCCTGGCATTAAACACTTGTGCTGTTTTCAGTAGTGAATATTTGATCACCTTTTCAGTTTTTCTGCCATGAGTTGTCTATTCAAGTGTTTCTTCTTTGCTCAATTTTAGCAACTTTAATTTGGTTATAAATCATCAGACTTTCCTGTTTGTGCCCTTAGGGCTGCCTGTGGTGGTGTTTTGTGATTTTGTTTGTTATACAGCTGTGGTTGGGTCTCCTTTCATGTCTGATCACTATGTATTTGTTCTTTTTCTCTTAATAAACCTTGTTAAGGTTTTATTTATGTTTAGTTTTTTTTATTTATTTTCACTACTATTTTACTGTGTCTTAATCTTATTAATTCTAGCTTTTAACTTTATTAATTTACCTTTATAGTTTCTTTTGTTCTTTTTCTAATTTCATAGAAAGAGGGCAAAGTTTCTTATTTTAATATTTCTTGTATAATCATACTGCCTTTGAATTTCCTTCGAGCATGACTTTTGCTACCCCGTGGGGATTGGTATAAAGTGCTGTATTTAGCTGCTTTCTAGATAGTTTGTGATTTCCCTTTTGATTTCCTCTTTTTTCTAGGTTTATCTAGGAGTGGGTTTTTAAGTTTCTAAGTCAATATTTTTCTTCTCACCTTTTTTCAGTTTCTAATTTTATTGATTATGAGCACAGATTGTGGTCTATGAAAATGTTTCTTTGTTAAATTTAAGGTTTTATCTCTGTAGCCCAGTGTGTGATCCATACATGATCCAGATTTCTGAAAATAATCCATTTTCTTTCCAAGGAATGTAAGACTTTCAACATTTCAAGTCATTCAAATCGTTGTTCGTATTCTCTGTTATCTTAATTAATTTTTGCCTACAAGTTTTGTCTGCCTCTGAAGAAGACATCTTCAGTGTTTCACACTAAGATTTTATTTCTTACATACATGCTTTATATATTTAGCTTCTCTGTTGTATAATATATGATGGTTTTAACTTCTGCATGAAGTGTTCCTTTTATCATTACAGATCTCTTTATTTGTCCTTTGCTATGTTATTCAATTAAAATTCTCCTTTAACTAATTAATTTATACACTCAGCCTGCTTTCCTTCTGCTTACATTTGCCTGATATCTGTCTGTCTGTGCATTAATTTTCAACATTTCTACTTACCATTGTTTTAATTAGTTTTCTTATAAACATCATGACCTGGGTTTTGTTTTTTAATTTTTTTCACCCACTCTGACATCTTCTGTCTTTTGTGAAAAATTCAGTCCTTTAACTGATGTACTGGATTTTATTCCTTCCATCTACTCGTGTGTTTTTAATTTCCTTCCTTCACCGATGCGGTGTTTTTCTTTTCTCTTGTTTATGCCTGTTTGATGTCACTGCTTTGCATTTCTTTTTTTTTTTTTCTGTGTCACTTTGTAAGTTCTCTACTTTTCCAGCTTATTAAAGGTTACATTCTTTCCCCCTCAATTCATAATCAAATACATATTGCTCTATTATTTGAAAACAAGATAACACCAAATAGTTATTTCTCTCTCCAATCTGCTCCATTTCCTCCCTGCTTTTTGCTTAACTTCAGTGGGTTGAGGCCTTTAGAATTAGCTCCCTGTCTTCTTCATAAGATGAGGCCTTCACCTTCACTTTGATTTTGTTAGTATAAATTAATATTTTGAACTTTGGGCTGTTGTTGAAATGTCCCATAATATGCCCCTTCTATTTTCAGAATCCTCGTTTAACATTTCCGTTCCCACAGAGGCCACCTTTCTCCATTTAGATTTAGGAGGTGGGGAGGGAGCAGGTTGGATGAGCCAAACTTCCATCTTCCTGGCTTCCCAGCCTCATCCCCCCAGCCATGTCTCTATTCTGGGGTCCGTGTTGTTTGTTGCTTTAAGTAGTCCCCATAAATGGCACGTGTAGGCGAGAGACTGAATTTTTGCGGATTGGCAAATATCTTTTGCCCTGAAAAATGACGGGCAAAGTATTTGGGGTGGAGGGGGAACCTTGATTCTCTTTCTTTTGGATGCTATAGATGGTAGACCACTCTGTTTCAGAGTTTCCAACGAGAACTCCAGTTTCAACCTGATCTTTTTTTTTTTCCATCATGATAGATGTTCTTTCTATCTGGATGCTTTTCAGATTTTGTGTTCATCGTTAGAAGACTTTTAACGAGGAATTTTACTAGAATAACCGATGTTTTCTCTTGTCATCCTCCCTGGAACTTGGGGAGCCCTCTCACTCTGCAGACTCAGGTCTTTCTCGGCTGGCAGGATTTTCTTCAGTTCATTATTTAATTGCTGCCTGTCCTCCCTCAGTTCCCTTTTCTTCTTCTGGAGCACCTAATATTCTCAAGTTAGATCTCCCTGGATCTGTGCTGTTAACTTTCCCCTCACAAACTCTCTTGCTTTATAGTTTTGTTCTGCACTTGGAGATTTTTTTTCCATTTGCCCTCTAGGTCAACTAATTCACATCTCAACTGGAACTCACCACCAAGCTTGGGAAGATTTTGTGTTCGTACACAGGAAGTCTTTTATGTCTGCCCTGGGTGCATTTAGGGCCCGTGTGATTTTCTGTTGGACTTGTCTTTTGTCTCCTGGAGCAGCTCTACTCCACCAGCACGAGGGCTGTTTGTTCTGACAAGGGGCTCTCAGCACTCCTCTCTGCATGACTCTTCTTTGGTCTCTGTTGCGGCCTCTGGTTGTGGAGTCCACTGTGGCTGCACTCTTTTGTGAGGTAGAGCTGTGGGGGGGGAGCTCCCTCATCCTTGGGGCCAGTGGAGTCCAGGTAGGTGAGTCACCAATCGGCCTCTGGGACCCCCAGAGGAATCCTTTCTCCCTGGCCTGTTCCCCTTCAGTCACAAGGGAAGATGCAGCGCCCTCATTTAGCTACTGCCTGGCCTCCTGGGGATCCAGGGAGACCTGGGCCAGTTAAGTAATACCAGTTGCAAAGTTTCAAATTCCCCCAACCCCCAGAATCTCACACACACACACACTCCAAGGTCCTATAAGTCTCTTTTGACCGAGTTTTCCCCAGTATCTGCAGCCTTTGGTCTGGCCCAGAGTTTGCTCATCTCCAAGTAAAAGGGAGACATCCCCACAACACTGCTCAGTCTTACTTCCCAGTGGTCAGCAAATCTCTGAGTCAGGATGGGCAGATGATAAATCTCTTTGAGTTACTATCTTCCCAGGATCCCTGTCATGCTCTACCAGTTGCCAGTGGACCAGCCAAGTCTGGTAACCCCACCGTCTTCCTTCCTCTGGACAGGCTGCTGCTATAACTGGCACACGGGGGGTCTAACAACCCCCACCCCCTAAAGCCCCTGCCACTCTGTGGTTGACTTGAATCAGATTAGACACTTAGAAGATTCCAGAAGCACATGCTCCATGGTCCCTCACATGTAGGCGAGGCACCATTAATGACCCCCAAGATGATTTGTGATGGTAACAAGGACACAGCATTTAATAACATTGAACCCACAGTGGAAAGTTCTTTTTTTCAATTCTCTTTCTGTTTGTCTGATTATGGCAAATGGAAAGTCTTGCGTTTGGTGTTACTACGTCTTTGACACCTCTTTAACACTTATTAGTCTCCCGTTTAACAAAAAAAGACAGCAGGTGCCATGCCCAGCTAGGCAACAGGATTTGCCTTTAGTTGGGGGTGTGGGGGGGGGGTGTGGAGGATGTGCTTGGGAGAGGTAACAAGCAACTCAGTGAGGGGTCTGTTTAATCTGCAGCTCCCCCTCATAGCTAAGTGGAGATGTGGAGAAGGCAGCTCCGGGGCTGGGCCCTGGTGCACTCAGTGTGCAGAGATTGGATCATCTCCCCATTGCCGACCTATGCACTGGTCCCTTTCCCTCTGGCTGCCTCAGGGCCTTTCCACTGGCTCGAGAGCTTTGCTTCCCATCACCCTGAGCCACTTCTCAGCAGCCAAGGCCACGTGAGTGTCATTAGTGCTCCATGTGTCTGACCAGGCGGCACTTAAGTGCAAACATGGCCTACGGCCAAACTTCCAGCTGTGTAGAGCCTTCTGGTTGTCCATGCATCTTTTTGGATCCTTGGAGTGTGTGGAACCCTTCAATGAGACTGCATAAAAGGAGGGAAGTAAGCTGGACCCGTTTCACAAGTTTGAACAAGGCTCATGCTGAGTGTTCTAGATTCATTGGACCTGTCACATTCCTGGCTCCTTTTCATGATTATTAGGGATGACCGAAAAATCTGCCATTAGTTTAGCTCTTTTGCTTCCTACCAAATTGCTGGGAACATTTACTCTACCAGGAACTTGTGACTAATGCCACTAATTGACTCTTGGAAGGGGTCACAGCCAGCAGGCTGTAGATTGAGTTCTACAAACTGGCGGGACCTGTGCTCTCTTCAGATCACTGCCCACCTCCCTCATGCCCACCCCCACAGCGAGCAGCCCAAGTCAGTTCCCACCCAAGAAGACAGATTAGCACATCCGACTTTTTTTTTTTCCTGGAGAAGACAGAAATCAGTATCTTTTTGTGAACTCTTCTGATTTATAAATGTTTGCTCCAATTAAAAAACTAACCTAAACAAAAATCTCAAAACCACTGCAGGCCAAACAAAACATGTCTCTTTTTGGCCCTAATCCAGGCTGCAGATGGCCAGTGTGAGGCCTCTGCTCTGGGGCAGGGGGCCAGACAGTCACTCTGTTTCTCATCCCTCCTCCCATTTCTGTAAATTGGGGTCCCTCTCGGGATGGCAGTTATGAAGGGGCCTCTGCTTCAGTCACCAGGTCTGTTCTCTTCAGCTCGAAGACACTGGCCAAGTAGTTGGTTAACCTCCCTAAGCCTCAGTGCCCTTATCTGTAAAATGGGGATAACCTTATTCCCGAGATGTGCTGTGAGCATTAAATGAGATAATATGCAGGGATGCCGAGCGCACAGTTTGATAACTTAGAACTATCATTATGGTCCAAAGAACACCTGCAAGAATTCTCTGACAACTAAAACGGAGGCTGAGTGTGTCTCCCTGCGGCAGGCAGTGCTGCCCCTCGCCCCGGTGTCTCTGCAGCCGCAGGGAGGCACGGTGCCAGGCTGCTCACAGCTTCCCTCCGCTTTCTCGCCTTTGCTGGGTCCATGACCCCTATGGTGGTGACAATATCTCTGAAGTCCTGGACTCAGCGTTCAGGGAGACCCAGCGCCACGTCCCCACAGCCTCCCTGGTGCTGCTGTCAGAAGCTGGCTGTGCCCCACACACCCACAACCTCTGGGCAGACCCTCCCGTTGTCCCAGGGCAACCCCAATGTGAAACGGGTCGGCCCAGTGTGGGGCCTCACCCACGTGCTTACAGGGACTTACAATGAGACTCCACTGCAGGCACACGCAAAAAAAACGTTAATAAAGGGTTTATTTACAAAAAAAGAGGAAATGAAGAGAGGAATAACCCAGGGAGAAAGAGAAATATATATTGGTGAATGCGTCCTACCAGTTCCCCTGAGCTGGGACCCCAGCAGCACGCTGAAAACCAGCAAAAGCCAACAGCCCCCAGGCCCACAGGTCTGGTTATAGACCAAGCCTGGCTGCTTAACCCCACCCTCAGCGCCCAGCAATCCTCCCTTCGGTGGTGATGACATTATGGGATTTGGATCTCTTTGGCCTGGGTGGGGGTGGAGTCCACAAAACCTGAGTTTGTGGAGTCCATTCAGGACGTCCTCTCCCCTCCGACAGGTTCACATGACTGAGGGATGCTTGCAGAGAAATGTGGGGTTGGGTGGCGGTGGCTCTTGGGTGGGAGGGCTGAGGGAGGCCTAGCGGCTCTAGCCGCAGAGGCCTGCTGCTGCTTCTTGTCTGGAAGTCCAAGGGGCAGTCAAGGCCTCTCGTGCACCGCACTTATTCTTTGGGGAGAGCTCTGCAGGCACATGCCGCGCTTCGGAAGGCCTGTTACCTGCCGCAGAGCATGCCGACAGGCTCAAAGCACCAGCCTGTGCGTGCACAGGGAAGCAGGCTATCTGCTCCTGCATTCCCCCACGAAGAGTGGAGGAGCCCCAGAGACGTTATGTAGTAAGTGCGAGTCAGCAAGTTCGGGTTGGAGCCGGGAAACAGCAGCGCGGGCGCAGGGGAGCGGCCTGGTTCTGGAGGGCACCGGCAGCTCTGCTGGAATCCCATGGGGAGCTGGAGCCACCTGCCAAACCAGACGCAAGTGCACACTCGCCTCACGCACGGCAAGACTGCCGCCTCCTTGTTTGGAGCAGGAGCAGCATCTGCACCGGAAGGCCAAGCTGAGCCTTGCACCGAGTAGCTGTCGGGGGAATGCTAAGTGGAGTCTGTGTTCTTGGGAGTCCTGTTTGTGTCCACCGCTGAGACTAGACGTGTGTGTCTTCTCTACCCTTCCCACTATCATTTTTTTAAAAGATTTATTTATTTATGCATACAAGAACTGGGGTGTAGGCCAGAGGTGTGGGGGTGAGAGGATTCACCAGAGACAGAGTGGGGAGCAGAACAGGCAGATCTACTGAAGTACACTGCTGAGGGGAGCAGCGGGCGAGACAGGAGAGGTCTGCTGCGCCGTGTGGGAATCTCCGTGGCTGAGGATCGAACTCAGGCTGCAGTGGCTGCAGATAGCTTCATATTGCTGAGACATAACCCGTTGCGCCACCAGGGAGGCCGCCCCCACCATCTTTCTTGGTGGCCTGCACCCCTGCACCCAGACCGCTCTGACCAGCACACCTGCTAGAGCTGAGAGCACAGTGCGTGCTAAGGTGACTTAGGGCAGTTTCTCAGCAGTTGGTTTTGGCGACAAAAAGCCAACGTGGTGGGGACATGGGCAGCGCCAGAGACCTCCCAGGACAGACTTAATGCATTAATGCTTGCGCTCTCCTTCAGCCTCGTGTCGGGCGCTCTCCCAGACACGGGGACACCCAGAGGCATCCGCTGGGTTCTGCCTTCCAGGGGCTTTCAGTGCAGGGCAGAGCTGAGTCGCAGGCTGGAGAAGTGTCAGCAGAGCACCGTGTGCGGACAAAGTGCTGTGTGGATCAGCAGCGGCGGTGGGACAGGAGTCCACCTGATGACAGCTGTGACACCGGGAAGGTGTTGAAAGAGGAATAGGAGTTCCGCGCCGGTGCGGCATGGCGATGTTGGAGCCCTTCTGAAGTGGGCGTGCTTTCCGCCGCCTTCCGCTGGCCCAGAAGCCTGCCCCTCCCTGACCTGATCTCCTTCCCCTGCTTGTGCGTGCGGTCATCTGTGTTCCCTGGGGGTCGTGGCTCACAGGCTCGGTGTGGGGCAGAGCCTGGGCCCTTGGAAATACCTGCATTTACTCTCCACGCGCCTTGGTGAAGCTCATGAATTCTCCATAAGCCACTTCCCTGGTCTTTGAAATGGGGCTCTCTCTAAGGCCAGATGCTGCGAGCCGGGGTCCAGGGAGTCTTCGGGAAGGTTCAGGGTGCGCACGTGGGGGCCCTTGCGCAGTGCTGGCCGGCGCTGCCCTTCCCAGGACCAACCTGCTGGGATTAGAGAACAGGGGCAGTGGGCGGGGTGCAGATTTTCTCTTGTCTTTACCTGAGACCTAAAGAACAGACTCTGACTGGGGGAACAGATTCTCGGGATGACAGCGCGAGAAGCCCGTCCCTCCGGGAATGCTTGTCTTCAGCGTGAGCCGGTTTCAGCTTGTGTCACATTCAGAATCCCTCAGCTGTGGCCATGTCTCCCCCTTTCGGAGGCTCGGAGGCCGTGCTGAGGGGCCAGGCGCCACTGGTCCTGCTTTGGCTCAGAGCTAAGAACCAGCTGAGCCCCAACTCAGGGGGCATGGGGCATGCTGACCCCAGCCAAGGCACAGTTAGGCCTACAGGGCATGGCTGGCTCAGAGCAGGCTCTGCTATGCCCGCTGCCCGCGCTGACGCCTTTGGCCTCGGAGCCAGAACACACAGCCCCACCCAGACACCCTCGGAGAAGGGAATCGATACGGAAGCCCACAAAGTGATTTCTGTGGACATTCTCCTTTGGACCGTGACCATGTCATAGTGGTTATTAATGAGGAGCTTCCACCTGCTTGAGAAAGGCGGGTGTTGGGGGGAGGGGAAAGCCCAGAAGGCCGTGGTGGGGCTATTAGGTCCACCACACAGACAGGCATCCTTCCTGGGCCCCATCCTCCGCAGGGAAGGAAGGCCGGCTGGGCTGGGTTTTGTTGTGTCTCCGTGACTATTTCTCTTGGTCTAGCAAGACAACCCCCTCACCTGAATTCTCAATTCTCCCTCCACCCTCTTTCAAACACCTAACAACGGGGTGACACCAGGAACCAGGAGAACTTGCCTCGTGTGGCCCAGGCAGAGAAGCTCAGGGCTGGCTGGGTGCAGGCAGGACCCTCTCTGGCGGAAGTTGGCCTGGAAACTGACCGCTGCTGTTTGGTGTGAGAAAGATGTGAGTTACCCTGAAGAGGAACGTAGATTCGCTTTTGGCAGACTTTCTCACAAGTGTTTTTCCCACAGAGAAATGTGATTTTCCCAAGGCGCCCTGCTTCTGGTAGTCTGTACCTTTTGCCCTGAACTCTTCTTGGCAGGGGGTGGAGAAGAGGGCTTTTTGTTTGTCTCTTTGTTTCAAAACAAACACTCACCTAGAATGTTCTGCCATCTGGGGCAATGCTTAGGAGGCTGGGTGGCAGATTCCAAAGATATCCCCTGCGTGTGTGCCAGGCACAGAGGACGGAAGATCCTTTTCATGCCCCTTTGTCCCTTTGTGTGCAGGTTGTTGCTGGTGTGTTGGTTCCTTCCCTGCCCGATCGTGGAAAGAAAGGGAAGAAAAACAAGTCCTCGTTTAAAGGAAGGGGGGGGGGAGGACAGCAAAGCACCTTCCAGGCTGCCTGGGCCTGTTATCTGGAAGAGAAGGGGAGTGAGGGTGACACTGTTTGGGGACTTGGGGTAGTAGTCAGTGCTTTGGGAGCAGCTGGTTCCTAATACCTGCAGCCAGCCTGACCTCCATCCTGGCCTGACCCCTGTAAAGCAGGTGCTCCTGCAGGGCTGCGGGCCCTGAGCCCACAGAAGATGCCCTCTTTCCGAGCAGCCTGTGTGGCTAGTCTGGGGTCCTGCCTCCATCCGTCAAACAAACTCGCTGAGACTGTGCACTGTCATAGCTTTCTTCAAAACCCCCCGTTGCTAAGAACAGAAACCCGCCTCTGAGTGACTGGCAGACAAAAGGATACACATTGGCTCTGGTGACTGGGTAGCCTAGAAGGCTCCAGCATCAGGCATGGCTGCATCCAGGCTAAGAGTAGGTCAGGGAACCCAGGGAACATAGGTCAGGAATATGGAGAGTCCCCATAGTGGGAGTGAGGGTGCTTTTCCAAGGAAGGGGGAATCGAAGCTGGCAAGCAAAGACGGAAGAGGTTCGCTATAGCCCTCATTTGCCATATACAAAGCTCATCCTGGCTCAGAGGCACATTCTGCAGTGAGTCACCTCTGCACCCTACAACGAGCAGTGGGGGAGCCAGGAAGAACCCAGACTGGAACCCTCCCACAGGCTGTCAGGGTCCCACCTGGTCTGCTTAGATCGCCTTGGACTTGCTGGTGGGCTCAGGAAGGGAGATGGCTTAGGTTCCTTGGGGGGGGGGGGGGGGCGTGTCCTGTCGGTGAGCTGTCTGCTGGCGGCAGCAGGCCCTGGTGGTCTTCTTTCCCCTGTGGTTCAGGAGAACACATATACTGAACAAATATACTGCAGGCAGGTTTTCTCCCAGGGACTGAACAGGATGAGTAAAGCTGTGCGGTGCACTCGTGCATCCTCCACAAAGCTGCAAACTGCGCCCTGATGGATAATAGCGTTCGTATATTAGACATAATGTACTAATAAGATTCCTTCACTTCATTATGTCAGCCGAAGACAAAAGGGCGATGAAGCAGGTGCCCTAATCAGGCAGACGAGAAGCCAGAAATGTAACTGAAGATTTAAGCAGTAAAATCCGCATTGAACCAATTTGCCTCATTCATAGGCTTTCACTGTGTAATGAAAGCGCGTGTCTTTACGTAAGGCTTTGTTCAAAGGGCTCAGAAGCCATAAAGCTCCCTGTCACGTCTTTGCAACATAACTCATGAATTTAGCAGTTGGATTTCAAAGAATGGCTTTGGGTTTTTTCAGAAGTGAGCACGAGGTGGCAACATAAAGTGGCTGGGCTTCCAGACCCTGAGAAAACCTGCGAGAACCAAGATGTAGTATTGAAGGGGTGAACCCATGCCATCGAGGGGAGAGGTGTGATTCTAATGAATATCATTAAGAAAGGGACGACACATTCTAGGCCCAAAGGGGAAGACTGTTCGTTTGGGCACGGAGATATCCACAGGATTGGCAACCAGGGCTATGAGGTAGTAGGTGGGTTGGGAGAGATGAATGTTTATCCTGGCTCACAATTTAAAGCTGCCTACCTTCACAGGAAGGAGGCACGCAGAGCCCCCCTTTTAGAACTGAAGAGGCCTGAAGAATCGCCTGTTACATTCAGCCATTCAGCCAACATTTTTTTTTAATTTTTTAAGAGATTGATTTTATTTATTTAAGCATACAAGAACTGGGGTGTAGACCAGCGTATGGGGGGGAGAAGATTCACCAGAGACAGAGTGGGGTGCAGAACAGGCAGATCTGCTGAGATACATTGCTGAGGAGAAGGTCTGCTGTGCCATATGGGTCCGCTCCCTGGCCAGGGATTGAACTCTTGCTCCAGTGGCTTCCGATTGCTTGATAGTGCTGGGACTTTAACCCCTGCGCCACGAGGGAGATTCCATTTATTTTACACACACACACACACACACACACACACACACTCTTATATTTTCATGTTGTTCATTTTTGTACAATGTTTGATTTCTCCCCTCAGGTGTAATCCCCATAAAATTCCCTCCAGTGTATCACCTGTGAACTTTCACCATAGTCTCTTGTCTTCTTCCCTCCCCTGTTTTGTCCCCTCTCCCTCCTCCTCCCCTGCCAGATGTCTCAGATTTATAGTTTGCCTGCTAGTTTTTTTTCCTGACCCCTTGTTCAGTTACCTGATAGTCCTCCTATATTGAACTCATCCAATATTTTTCTTTTTATATTCTTTTTAACATTCTGACTTTTTTCATTGAGCATAATCTTTTCCAACTCCATCCATGTTGCTGCAAATGGCATGAATTTATCTTTTTTGACTGCTGAATAGTATTCCATTGTGTAAATATACCACATCTTGATCTAGTCATCTGTTTTTGGGCATTTAGGTTGTTTCCATACCTTCGCTATTGTAAACAGTGCTGCAATAAACATAGGAGTGCAGGTTTCATTTCGAATTAGTGTTTTGGTGTCTTTGGGTAGGTTCCTAGGAGTGGAATTGCTGGGTCATACGGAAGATCCACTTTTAGTAATGTGAGGGGCCTCCCACAGCTTTCCATAGTGGTTGGACCAGTTTGCGTTCCCACCAGCGTGTAAGAGGTTTCTTTTTCCCCACATCCTCACCAGCATTTATTGTTGCCAGATTTTTTTTAATATGGCCATTATCACTGGTTTGAAAAGGTATCTCATTTGTGGTTTTGATTTGCATTTCTCTGATAATAAGTGATTTGGGCATTTTTTCATATACCTTTGCATTTAGCCAATATTGATTGGTGATTCGTTGTGTGCTGTGTCTGCTAGGGCACTGTGATTGGTGAACTTGTCGGGGGAGGTCCTGCCCTCGTGGCACTCCTTGGCATGTTGGGAAACAAAGTTTGCAAATATTTATATAGTTATATAACCATCAATGTTGATTGATTGATTGACTGATTGGGTGGTGATCTATGTTACAAAGGAGAGTAAGGCCGAATAGATGAAGAGATCTCTTTTAGCCAGAGTGGTCTGAGGAGGAGACACTGCAGCAAGGCTTGCATTCAATGAGGCCTGTAGGTCTCCACTTCAGAGCTCACTTGTCTTTTGTCCAGTGGAGTCTATTTGTCCCAGGAGCCCCCATGTTTGGTCAGCTGTTATATCCTCAAAAGACTTTGGACAAACACATAGGTAAGTCCGTGGAGCTTGGCTAACCTGAGTGAAACAGGACCACAGGGTGACCACAGGACATTGACACAAACCAAACCCAGCTTGCACAACCCAAGCTGACACATGGTCTGTCCACGAGGCTGGACCAACACAGGAAGTGAGGCCAGAGCCCCAGTGACTTGTCCAGACTCACACTAGCAGGTCAGTGGCAGAGCCGCATCAGGCACCAAATCTCCTGAGTGACAACATTGGGTATAAACTGCCCCAGTAAAATGGCAGTACTTCCTAAACACAGCAGCCTGTGGGAAGCCAGTGGCTGGAATATGAGAGTGTGTGAGGAGGACAGGGGGTCTTCATAGGAGGCAGGCAGAGCTGTCCTGAAGGATTTCCTCTCACACTAAGGCAGAGCTCCAGGCTAAGACCGATGCTGGATCAAGCAGGACTGGCCAGAAGCTGCAGCTCTCTGGGGACTTCTGGCCACTTCACTTGGGCGTGCGATGCTTGTTAGTGACTAAACTGCATAAGAACCTGGGTCTTCTACAACTCCAAGTCAAAGGCGTGACCTCTGTCATCCAAGACTGGGATTCCAGGATTCAGACCAGACACACCACTAAGGAGACAAAAGGGACCAGAGTTCCAGAAGGGGATGCTTGAGCCCCTGGCCCTGATGGAATGAGAGTTGGCATGTGCCAGCCCCCCAGCACCAAGAGTCTCGGGCAAGGGCAAGGGCCATGTTGTTTTCCAGATAACGGCAGCTGAGCCTCTGTACTGGCATCGTAAGTGCTGGCCCTGCCCCTGGCTCTGGCTGGTGACACTTGGCGGCTGACATCTTTGCTTCTGGCCTGAGTTAGCCCTTATTAAAAATGGCATCTTTATAACAGTTTTCTGCAAGTCATGTCAACAGGACGTAGCTCTTGTTTTGCACTAGTCTTTCCCCTTGGGGATCGATTAGCTTGATACTGTTATTTTTGAATATCTTCCATTCTGTATTATTGTCATATTAGAAAATCATGTGTAAATATGATTACCAGAAGATCTTGCTTCTTGAATAATTTTTCTCATATACAACTTCACCTCCCCATTAAGCAGCTAGGTTTTGAATCAGTCTCTCTTCTTTTCAAGCAGCTAAGAGAGCCCGTTTGTCCTCGCAGGCTTCCTCATGAGCTCAGCCTATGAGGCCAGAGTCTGCCCAGCTTCGGACTTATTCCATCCACTTTCTGGAGCTTTCTGTCCTCATTAGAAGAAATAGATTTGTGGCCAGGCAGCCTCCCCAGCTGTTGAACTGGAAGCTGGGAAGAGTCGGCGTCCACAATCAGCCCCAATGTCCACTGCTGGGGCTTTGATCTAATGACTCACAGCCCGTTTAGATGGCGGGCCGCCGAGCAGCAGTGATGAGCCGGCGATGGGCATGAGTCCATTTCAGGGAAAGCAGTAGGCATGCTGATTCCCAGGTAGAGGGTGTCAAATACACACTGGACAGTGCCTCTGTCCAGGGGCTGGGATGATGGCTGATTTTTCTTCTTCTTTTGCTTATTTGTGTGATTTGGAATCCATGCCTGTTCCAAGAACAGGCCTTCCAATCAGCACTGGAGAAGTCCAGGAAAGAGGAGAGAAAGCTGTCACTTAAAAGGGATCCATACTTAGGGCAGAACCTCTCAGGGAAGCCAGAGTGATTTGGGAAGGTCCACCGTGAACTTTTTTATTTCGATTAGTGCTTGTTTTAATATGTATTGAGGAAAATGTACATGTAGTACTTTAGGCTTAGATCTGGGGCTCCTGTTGCCCTCTCTGATCTTATCCCCCTGCTTTCCCTCTTACTTACCACATTCATTCCCACCGGCGCTTCACATCCCTCTGCACAGTGCACCCCAGGACCTTTACACATGCTGTTCTCTCTGGCCGAAATGCTCCTCCTCACATATAAGCAAGGCCACTCCCTCCCACCTTTTTGGCTTCACGTGTTACCTCCACTCCTGGCTCCTAACTCTACCCCTCATACCCCATCTCTCCGCCCTTTTTGTGTTTATGACTCTATAATTGTTTTTTATATTCTGTCTTCCCTTAGACTTTGATCCTTTGATGGCAGGGGCTGTACGGTCCTGCTCGTCACTCTCCCAGTGATGCTGGAACTGCCCCTGGCGCCTAGTGCTCAGTTCAGTGGCTGAGAGGAGGGCACCACGGGCGGGGCCTGACAGGGGCAGTGATGTTTAGGGTGGCTGTAGCTGTTATTACCATGCGTCACACACATCTTCCCTCTGCCAAGCTGATGGTCCCTGTGCCCGCCATTCAAGTATAGATAACACCCTCTGACCCTGAGGTACCACATTCATTTGCGTAAAGGGGGGTTGGGGGACCCAGGCCTGGGAGACTTGTTGAGTGGTCTAGCCCTGTTCTGGCACCGATTGGCCTATGACTTAATTAAAAATAGCAATTGGCAGTTACTGGACCTGACTGTGCCAGACCCTCGCCAAACATTAATTACGACTGTCTGTGGCCTATGAGAACTGTCCTTATCCTCATCAAACAGAGGAGAGACCAGGCCCAGGCAAACTGAGATCCTGCCCACGGTTCACACTGTTAGTGAGTAGGACAGTTAGGGCATGTCTGCCTCCTCATCGATGCTCAGTCTGTGTTTGTGGGATGGATGGATGGATG
>PVIJ01008295.1:0-75421 GCA_004024925.1 Scalopus aquaticus
GGAGGGAGGAGTCTGCTGCTGGGCTGGTCTGGCCTGGGGGTGGAAGGCAGCTTGCTCCCCTGGAGCCTCTGGCCCTCCGTGGCGGGGGTCTGCCCCCAGTCCTCTCCCACCTGGGTTCTGGCCCTGCCCGGCAGCCCCGAGGGGGGTGCCCGTCCTGTCGGGGAGTCCGGGGCCTTTGAAATTATTGGCTCTGCCCGGCTGTTTCCGTTGGTCGGGCTCAGCTCGCTGCCCTGGGTGAGGTACAGCTCTGCACACGTGTATGTGAGTGTGCGTAGGTACACCATCCGTGAGCTGTCTTGACAATTGTTGGTATTTCTTTTTTTTTAGATTTATTTATTTATGCACACAAGAGCTGGGGTGCAGGCCAGAGGAGCGGGGTTGAGAGGATCCCCCAGAGACAGAGTGGGGAGCAGAACAGGGACTGAAACACACTGATGAGGGGAGCAGCGGGGACACAGGAGAGGTCTGCTGCGCCTTGTGGGAAGCTCCCTGGCTGGGGATCGAACTCATGATGCAGAGGCTGTGGACAGCTTCACAGCACAGACTTAACCCTTGTGCCGGGGTTGGGAGGAGTGGGGGGGTGGGGGTGTGAGAGTTGTTAGTATTTCTTATAGATGAGGAACAACCAGGTGTCTTGCTACTGTAGAGCAGAATCTGGGGGTTGGCAGCACCCCGTTTTCTGTGTCTGTGTGGATGGGTAGACAGTGACTTCACTAACAGGGTGCCAGGGTGTCGCCTGCTCGGGGTGTCTTGTTTTCCCAGAAACGTGCTTGGTGGCGCCTGCCCGAGAGCCAGGTTGCGTCCCCAGCCGCCTGGAGACTGACCCCGTCTTTGCCTCTCGCTCCCGCAGCTCCGGGTCCAGGATGGGGAACCATGTGGGGAAGCGAGAGCTCAGCGCAGAGAAGGCCGCCAAGGTGAGAGGGGAGAGGGCAGCGGACCCCGCAGGCCGCGTTTCCCGCGAGACGCCCCTCCTGGCCGCCCCCAGCCAGCCCAGAGTCCACTGGCGCCCTGCGGCCAGCCAGCAGACCGGATCTGGGGGCGGGCGTGCTGTGGCCTGGGGAGGCACAGTGAGGGCCCCAAGTCTTCCCAGCTGCCCCCCCACGCAGAGTCTCATCCCAGCTCTGGGACAGCGGCTCAGCCCTCCCGACACCGCCCTCACCCTGCACAGGAGGCCGGGACAGCTGACCTCCTGGCTCCGTCCGCTTGCCCAGGGACACTTCAGGGCGGGGTGGAGCTGCGCCCTCCTGGGGGCAGGTGGTGGCTCCGTGTCTTTGGGGCTTTCTCTCGACCGGGCGTCACGCGTCACACCACAGGCAGAGGACTGTCCGCCAGGTGGCTGGGGTCACTCACCATGTCCGGCGTCCTGGAGGAGATGGGCGGCAGCCGCCCGGCCCGGGGCTCAGGCCTGGACGCTCCGTGTGCACGGGTCACCCTGTCGCTCTGCCAAGTGGGTCTGCTGCTTCCAGACCCCCCGAGCCGGCAGACTGCAGCCCGTCCTCCCCGACGGCCTCTCAGGGAGCCGAGCAGCCGACCAGCGGCCTCACCTGCTCCTGTCACTGTGCGGTTTCAGGTGCGGCTTCACGGTGCTTCCTAAAATAAAATGTTACTCATTTTTCTAAAATCCAAAACATCACGTGGCACAGAGGCGGACCAGCCGCTGCTGTACGGTGCTTGGGTTTTGGTTTCGCTTTTGGCAGCAGGTGCTCAGACCCCAGGCCCAGCCTCACTGGCACTGCCGGGCCGGGCCGCCGCCCCAGCTGCTTCCGTCCTGACCCGCAGGGCCTGGACTCGCCTTCCCAGGCATCTCCCGGGCAGCAGTGTCCTGCAGAGAGAGCTCCAGGGCCGCCTGGGCCGTGCACAGGAGCAAGAACTTGCCTGCCCAGCATGGCGGCCGGCTGGAAGGGGAGGGCCTCCAGCGCCTGTAGCCACGACCTTCCAGAACGACCTTGAGGGTCGCGCGGCTCCCTGCTGCTGCCTCAAGGCCACGCGGTTCTGGCATAGGCTGGTCTCTGGCAGGCTCCGCGCTCTCGCGCCCAGCTCCCGTCCACCTTCAGCTGTTTCTCAGCGTCTGAATTCTCACGCCCTTTTTGAACACCAGCCTCGGCTCGTGTGGGTCGAACTCGAAGGGGGGAAGTCTTAACACTTTGTGGTCCACTCACGTATCAGTACGTGTTTTTGTCACCAGTATCAGGTGGCCGCTCACATATTAATACGTGTTCATCTAGTCTCTGGTTTTTCACGCCATGGTGGATTTATTTGAACTATTAGGAGCTATTTCTTTGATGGTACTCTGTCTAGAAGCTTTACACATTGTTTTGGTGAAAGTGTAAGGTGTTTTGTGAGAGATATTACAGGTTTTTTTAGTATCCAGTAGCTCAGGAGTTGTGTGTGTTTTATTGAATGCTTCTGCCATTCATGCGGTGGCACAGAAAATGGCCGGCCCCAAGGGCTGGTAAATTTAAAGGGCACCGGCACACAAAGTGTTAAAATTCCATTTTTCCGTGTCGGTGAGGTTAGTGAGGCCACTGCTTGCCGGGCACACAGACCGGCACCAGACCACCAGCGTTTTTCCGACGTCCCAGCGTCTTCCAAAAGCGGTGAGCGTGCGTGCAGCTACTCGGGTGCTGGCGGCCTGAGAGTCATCTCGAGGATCTGTTTTCGTCTCCGGTGGCCTGGGAGAAGCTCTTCTGGTACTGTCCCTGGCAAGGAAATGGCCCCGAAAGGTCCTCCCCACATGCCTGGATTTTAAACATTTCATCGGCCTAAGGAAAAGGACACCACGCCGAAGAGTGAGGTTCTGGCGACCTGCAGGTGCACCTCCGAGCGCCACTGGGGAGCAGCTTCCCGTCTGCCTCGGGCCCGCTGCGCCCCGAGTCACTTCAGCTGTTCCTCGAAGCCAGGTGTGTCCCGGTGGAACCACCGCAGGTGCCGCATCTCCGAGGCCCGCCCGTCCCCAGAGACCACTGGCAGACCCGGTCACGTGAGAACCCGGCCTCCGCAGAGACTCTGGGGAGGGAGTAAAATGACTCTCGAGACTCCACTTGCAAATGCACAGAAGCAACCAGCTTTCTCCACCAGGTGTGGACGTTCTGACAGGAAAACGGGTTTCCTGCAAAACACCCACTTCCGCTGCAGACGGACCTCTGCCCAGCAGGTCACCCCTCCCGGCTGCTCCTTTAGGGGACCCTCCGTCCGGCGCCTTCTGACCCACGCAGGGCATGCAGGCCCGCCAGCTCCGCCCTGGCCAGCCATCCTTGGGAAGGAGGAGAGTTTCTATCAACTTCCAACCCCGCCCCTGCGCCCCGCAGCAGGCCGGGGAGGCGGCCTCTGTCCACTTTGGAGAACTCTCGATTCGTAAGTCAGTCGTGTCATCTGTGTGTCAACGCCCAGGGGACCAGCGGGAGAGGCTTCGCCCTGCAGACAGCTGCCAGTCCGGCCCTTGGGTGCGCTCTCAGCTCGCACTGGACAGGCGGGCCCTGGTGCAGCCGGCCTGGCCAGCACTGGAGGTGTGCAAAATGGTGCGACCGAGGAGCCAACTTTTACTGTTATTTATTTTGAAACGTTCTATTTAAGTGCCACACGTGAGCGGATGTTTGCTCTGTGTCCTGCTTGGTCTGGGCAGTCCGTGTACCAGAGTGACCAGCTGCTTTCTGTCCATGGGTCTTTCCAAGCCCTGCGATTTGGTGCAAAAGGCACTCTGGTTCAGAAGGTAAAATCTCCTGAACACTATAAAAACATTGAAACGTCAGGAACTGCGATCGCCAGCGCTGGCTGTGGACAGCCGATGGACAGCCGGTGTGGACAGCCATCCTTTCAAGGAAGCCTGCAAAGCCTTCAGCCATCAGCGACCTTCTGACCGGGTTCTGGAGACGCGAGTGGACCTTTGCCCAGGAGAACGGGCTGCAGGACGCAGCGGGCTCTTGCCGATGTGCAGTCTGTGAAGTTGTTTGGGTTTAAGAGCCCGGAGCTTCTCGCCCGCGGTCGGCGCCGGCCCTGGGCAGGCGCTGCTTTTCCTGACCTTGGAGGGCCGCGCCCAGCCCGGCTGGCCGCAGTCTCCGGTGTGCCCGCCTGTGTGCCTTCTGGTCCGGAGCAGACCCCAAGGGTGGAAAGCGCCACCCAGAGACGCTTCTGACCCCGAAGGTGGCTGTGGGCTTGCTCCTCCTGAGAAACCAGCACACACGCCTCTCTCTGGCAAACTCTGCGGGTAATTAGCCAACAAAGGCGCCCCCAAACAACCTCATTAAGATAATGCTGGGGTCATGAAGAGGCAGGCACCCCAGGCAGTGCAGAGCTGAGCACAGTCCACGCTCCAGTGCTTAAGCAAGCAGCCTCCTGGCTCCAAGCCTGCTGTCCCTAAGGCGTCCCTCCCAGACTCAGCCAGCTTCCTTAGCCTGGGGGGGCTCAGGGTGAGGGTAGAAGGGCTCCCCACCTTGCCCAGCTGGGACTCAGCGGTCCTGCCCCAGACTTGGAACCCCCAGGGTGTTATTTGTGCGGGACTGCCCGGAACAGAGGTTCCGGCCTCACCTGGTGGCCGGGCAGCTGCCCCGCCCAGAGCGCCTTCTCCCTGTTTGCACCCGCCCGGGCGGGCTCATCTCTCCGTCACGTGTCACGGCCCGGAATTACGCCGCGCCTGGGTCTGTGATGCGAAGCGATTTATGGGAGCTGATGGGAGGCGGTGGGGGGAGTCAGAAATCGTGCCCTCGTATCACAACCCCGCCCAAACGAGCACGGGCTCCGATTATTTCAGGAACAGGATTTTTTAAGATAGGAAAGTATCTGAGCGTGTGACGGACGCGCCTTGGGGAAGAGCGGGAGGATGTGCGTGGGGAGGCCGGGCCTCGGGCGCCCCAGCCGCTCTCTGCCTTGGGGGAGCCAGGCGGCCCGCTCCAGGGGGAAGGGGCCGGGGCTGGGGGCCGTCGCTGGGGGCCGTCGCGGGCCTCACCTGGCAGCCTCTCTGCCACCTCTCTCCCCACGCTGGCTAACTTCGGGAGAGACACTGTGTGTTCTTAGCTCTGAAGCCAAGTTTATTTGAGGCTCTGACAGTGGCATGTATGTCCTTCTGTATGGAACCTCTGGGCTTGTTTTCCTTTAAGAACTTTCTTTATATTTAGTAAAACCCTCATCAGGTTTTAAATATGACGAAATCTAAAAAAAATCCAGTTTTCAAAGCGATATTTCCTGTCTGATTCATGACTTTGGCAATCTGGTCTTAAAATTTTAAATTTGGAAGCAAAAGATTTTCTGTTCTGGAACCCAGTTGTGAAAAATGGTCTTTCTGTGTGTGCGAGTGTGTGTGTGTGTGTGTGTGTGTGTGTCTGTGAGTGTGTGCGCCTGTGAGTGTGTGTGCGAGTGTGTGTGTGCGAGTGTGTGTGCGTGTCTGCGAGCATGTGTCTGTGAGTGTGTGTCTGCAAGTGTGTGCATGTCTGCAAGTGTGCGCGTGTCCCTGAGTGTGTCTGCGAGTGTGCCTGCGAGTGTGTGTGCATGTGTTTGTGTGTGTGTATGTGTGTCTGCGAGCATGAGTATATGTCTGCGAATATGTGCGTGTCTGCGAGTGTGTGCGTGTGTCTGCGAGTTTGGGTGTCTGTGTGTCTGTGAGTGTATGTGTGAGTCTGCGTGTGTGTCTGTGTGTCTGTGAGTGTATGTGTGAGTCTGCGTGTGTGTGTGTGTGTCTGTGAGTGTATGTGAGTCTGCGTGTGTGTCTGTGAGTGTGTCTGTGAGTGTGTGTGTCTGCGAGTGTGTGTCTGCGAGTGTGTGTGTGTCTGCGTGTGTGTCTGTGTGTGTGTGTCTGCGTGTGTGTCTGCGAGTGTGTGTGTCTGCGAGTGTGTGTGTGTGTGAGTGTGTGTGTCTGTGGGTGTGTCTGTGAATTTGTGTCTCTCTGTGAGTGTGTGTGCATGTCTGCGAGTGTGTCTGTGAGTGAGTGTGTGTCTGTCTGCGAGTGTGTGTGCGTGTCGGGGGTGTCTCCCCGGAGACACTGGTCAGCAGCTGGCCGGCCCCTCCCGGGGTCTCTGCCCTGGCGGCCCTGGTGACACTGCCTTGGCTGGGACGTGGTACTGGCCTAACTGGGTTGTCAGGCCGGCAACCAAAGCCTCATTAAATCCACTGTGACGCTTCTGTGGTTTCTGGAGCTTGCACGGCACACTCTGTTATCTCACGCGTCCTGAGTGATGCGCGAGCACGTCAGGTGAGCAGACATAGTTGTAAGTAAATAAACAAGGGAGGTGTAATTACGCTAATGGCACGTGTGAGTTAGGGTTCCTGCACGCGATCAGTCAGAGCCCTGTGCGGCCTCCGTCTCATCGGGCCTTCAGGTAAACAGCACCGCGCCGGTCTGAGCCAGCCAGAGGTCAGCCTCGGCGCCGCCTTCGGGTGCTGCTGGGCACTCCTTCAGCTGGACAGAGCCGGCCTCCTCCCCTGGCCTTCTCCACCTGCTGCCTTGCTCTGCCCTGCTCCCCCCCGGGCCCTCACACACCCCCAGGGGCCAGCTCGCTCCCTGGGCCACGGGCATGGTCCCTCTCGAGCTGGCCCATCGCCCGGCGGGGTCTGCTCGGGGCTGGCATCCACGCTCTGGGGGGCTCCCAGACCATGCCCCATGAGAAAGGGTCTAGAGCGCGGCCCTCTTCACACACTGCGCCGCGGCCGCCTGCGATGCAGGGCAAGGAAAAGCCGCTGCCGCCCACGTGCTGAGAAAGCCGTGACAGCTGCCATGCAAGGGCCAGCTCTGAGGCGCCCGGGCAGCCGCCAGCCCGGGGTCAGCCCAGGCTCCAGCGGCGGGCACGAGCCTGTGCACCCAGCCTGGAGTCTGCGGGGTCAAAGCGCTGCCCGGGCCAACTCCTCTGGCCTCCAGGGGGCCCCTCCTCTCCGTCCAGCCTCTGGGGCTCCCGGTGCCCCCCGGCCCGTGGCCGCGTCACTGCGTCTCTGCCTCTTGTCGTGCGCTGTCCCTGTGTGCCCCCCGAGGGGGAGGCCACAAGGAGGCTTTTTTGGGAAAAGCATCATTGACGTGTCATCAATCACGCCAGCACCCTTTCGTGCCAGTGGCAGGACTGGGGCCACCTGCGTCGAGGTCGCTGGACAGACGAGGGCCAGGAGGGGTTGTCACCTGTCCCCTCAGCTGGGGGGACACCCCACACCTCGGGCCAGTAGAGACCCTGCAGGCTCCGTGGTGTGTGTGGGCGCCCTGTGCCCGAGAGAGTGACTGGCTCGCTGGAGAAGGGGAGTGGAAGGAAGATTGTAGCTATCTGAAAATCGAGGACACCCATGGGGCGTCCCCTCGGGCCCCAGGTGGGGGCCGGGCTCCTGTTCATCGCCACAGCCGTCGGCCGCGCTGGCACGGAAGGGTGCCGGTGTGATTGATGACACATTAATGATGCTTTTCCCAAAAATCTCTTTTTGAATGCAAAGGCTTTTCTTTGTCCACTCTGCCCTACTTGGTGACAGTTGCCGGCACAGACCAGAATCCGAGCACCGGAGCGGGCTGCAGTGGTGCAGGACCCAGCGGGGGTGTCTGGGCCGGCACCGTCTCGGCAGCTCCGGATGGGCCGGCACCACCTCTACTGTGAAAACGGGAGAAGGCGCGGAGACGTGTTGGAGCGAGTGTTCGTCTCGGTGGCTTCTGCTCTGAAATGGCCTGAGGTCCCAAGGGGCACCAGAGGCCCGGCAGCCCAGAACGCGGGGAGCCCCTCGGGCTGGGGGGAGCCCCTGGGGCTAGGCCGTGTGCTGCAGAAGCCGCAGGCAGGCTCCACGCGTCCTCTCGTCTCTCCAGAGAACCCCCCGAGTCAGATTCAGAAGGAGCGCGATGCTGTGAGGAGGGAGGCCGGCGGTCCCGCCTGCCCATGTCCAGGGCTATAAACTCGGGGGGACGGGGCGCCCCAGCACACGGACACAGTGGTCACTGGGTGTGCCTGATATCTTTGGCCCCCCATTCTCCGGTGTCCTCTCTGCTCGCTGTGCTGTAAGCCCCTGGAACAGACCCCAAATCTCCTTGGTCTCTGAGCACTAAGCTCCTGGACCACGTCTGGGTCAGGGTGAGGGCATGAGCAGGAGTGGGGTGCGCAGCCCCGGATCGGACTGGGCCCCGGGCTCCAGAGTCTGTCTGCAGGCGTCGCCGGCTGCGCGGCCTCACTCGGGGATTTTTGGTTTGTTCCTTAAGCAGTGTGTTGGGGCTTGTCTGCAGGGCTGACAGGGAACTGGTTTTGCGTCCAAGATGTCACTTGCCAAAGCATGTCTGCGTCTTTCCTCCCAGTGCAGACACCGGAGTTGGACTCAGGACAGCAGAACTCTGCGGTGTGGCTGCGGTGTTGGTTCCTCTCCCGGGGTCTTCGTTATTTTTCAGGAGCTTCTACAGTGACCCAGGGGCGACCCCAGGCCACACCCCGTAAACTTGCCACTACCCCCCAGGTCTTTACAAACACAGGACTAGCTGCAGGCGTGATTTGCCCACGCTGTGTGTGCATGCATGTGCGTGCGTGTGCACACTGTAGCATGTGTGCCACGTGTGCACTGGCACAGCCCTGCAGTGACCCCAGGACGCCGGGAGCACGGGGCTGCGTGTCCCAGTGTGTGACACCCGAGGGCCGCGGGCAGCTGTGCGCGGCTGCAGGCTGTGCAGGCTGGGCCTGACCTAGGCCGTCAGGGACGCGGCGGCCAGGCGTGTGGAGGGGCGGGCCGGACGTCCTCCCAGTCACCCTGTCTGCACCTTTGAACTGGGGTCCTGCACAAGAGCTTCAGGTTGGAATAAGCAGATAAAACGGATTTAAAACCTCAGGGGAAAGCACCGTCTTTCCTCTGGCCACCGGCAGTGCCCTGCTGCCCGAGATGGCCACAGACCCCAGGGCCAGGAGCAGACCCCCAAGGGAGCGCAGGGCTGCAGCCTCCCCTCACCTCCCCCTGCCTCCTCTCGGGCCCCAGGCAGGCCCCTGGGGGGCATCAGATCTGGGGGCGCTCAAGAGGATGCCTGCCCCCGAGGGGCAGCAGTGCCAACCAACAGGCCTCCGGGAGCCGCATTTGCAGTCCAGCGTGGGGGTCAGCCCGTCTGTCTGCACAGTGCACGGTGGCCACGGGCGGCCGGGGCCAGGAGGGCGTCCGGGCCCTGGGTGTGAGCGCACAGCCGGAACCAGAGGCCGCCGGTGCTCGGAGAGGACCAGCAGGACTGAGGGCCCGCAGGGCCCGAGGATGCCCCCGAGCCGCACGAGCTGGCCGGGGCCTGTGCAGGAAGGGCGCCCGCCGTCCGCCGCGACACTGTCCCTTCAGGGTGCTGTCTGTCTTTCCAGGACGGGGAAGCCAGCAGAGGAGAACCTGGGAGAAAGAGGAACCTCCGTGAACTCTCCCGGGAGGCCTCGGAAGACAACGAGGTGTTCGGTACGTAGCGGGGCCTGAGGAAGCGCCTGAGGCTCCACGCAGACGCGGCGTCATGCGGGGCGATTCTTGCTCTTTAACTGGAAGTTCTGGGAATCTGTCCTCACGATGGTGCGGCCTCTGCGGAAGCAGGGCCCTGGCTGGGGCCTGACGTGCACGCTGGGCCTCCGCGGCTCCTCTGTGGGTGCCTGGGGCTGGCCGCTCCGGCCTCACCACACACTGCTTCTCTGCCATCGAGTGACCCCGGCGCGTGGCCACGGGAGGGACAGCTGCCCACAGTCCGGGAGGCGCCCAGCACAGCTGGGCTGTTTGTTTTGGCCACGGGTCTTGGGGCAGGGGAAGAGCTTCTCTGCAAGCTCCCGGCTAGCAGACGCTGCCTTTCCACACCGCTCCTCGCCACGCTCCCCCCTTCCGGGTTTGGAAGCCCGTGAACCCCCCTCCACTGCCAGGGCCGGGGCTTAGGACATCAGGGATGTCCCGAAGGCCGGCGGGTAGCTGACCGGAGCCCTTAGGCCTTTCTGTGCTTTGTTATCTGGCAGCTCGGGGGCGTCTTCAGGGAATCAGGCGGTCACTGAGCATCTGTGAGCCCCACCCCAGGCACACAGCGTGCCTGTCCCCTGAAAATAGGGGGACACTGCCCCCCAGAGTCCACTGGCCACCGTGTCACCGGCCAAACGGCCAGCGACTCAGCCGGTAGGCAGACGCTGCGGGTCTCCCTGAGGCACAGAAACAGGTGGAGCTGGGTCTCCAGGAGGGGGCGCCCTGCTCCTTCCTGCCGCAGACACTGTCCCCCAGCTCTGACCTTGAAGTGGAGCCCGTCCAGAGGGGGCGGCGGCAAGGGCTGGGGTCTGCAGAGGGCACCCCGGGGCTTGGCGTGCGTGCCCCATGCGGTTGAGGGGACACTGCCATCACAGAGCGCAGAGCCGGTGGGAAACAAGGCTCTGCACCCCCGTTTCTCTCTTAAAAGTTGCAACAGCCGCTTGAGATCCTCACGTCTCCCAGGCCAGCCCCTAGGGGCAGTGTGCCTGCTGCGGGGTGGCAGAGCCGCCGGCCTGCTGGGAGGGGCAGTGCCCAGCCTCTGCCGGGAAGCGCCTGCCGGGGCTTGAGCACAAACCAGGGCAAGTGAGGTGCAGACACGTGTGTGCCAGGTGTGCAGGCATGTGCGTGTCACGCGTGTGTGCACAGGTGCCTGTGTGTGCCCGTGAGCACGTGTTCTGTGCGTGCTGCCAGGGTCTGCCTGCACACATGCTAAGGCCGTCCCACAGACGCGCGTCTCTGAGCTGTTTGCCCCGGCCTGTGAGGTCAGGGCTGCAGGCCCCGTGTGCCCCAGAGCGTCACAACGAGCTGGCAGGCCGGCCACTCTACGGCCCCGTGTGAACTTCCTGCGGCAGAAGCCTGACCGAGGCCGGCACCCCCGTGCCTGGGGCACAGAGCGGCAGCCAGCAGGCCCCCAGTGGCCGAGTGAGCTAAGGGGCTCGCCCACTGGAGCCGAGTGCCCACGTCTGCCGGCCCCTCGCTGCCCCCGCCGCAGGCATCAGTGGCCAAGGGTCAGGCTCAGCGGGGCGCAGCCTCCTGCCGTCGCCGGGAGCCGGTGTGCTCAGCCCCTCCGGCCTGCCCAGCAGGGGACTCGGTGTCCCTGTTCCACCTGCTACGGAGAGAGCCTGGAGCCCCCCGAGCCGGGCCTGGCTGAGGGGTCCCCGCGAGGAGAGGCCGTGAGTAGCGCCTGGGGCAGGGCGGGGTCTGCCTGCCGCCTCCTGAGCCTGTCCCCCGTGAGGTGTGGCCCAAGGACGCCCCGGGGTGCTGCCGGCTGCTGGCCTGGCCCCCGCTGAGGCCGCTCAGTGCAGCTGAGTCACTTGAGGTCAGAGGGCCACAATAGGGCGACTGAGAGACGGTGGACAAAGAGGACGCAGCCTGGCAGCAGCGCAAACAGCAGCTGTGATGGGCCCGGGCGGGTAGCCCTGCCCCCTGGCCTCCTGCACCCCAGCCCAGCAAGGGCACCTGTGTCTCGGGCCACCGCGCCCCCCCCGCCCACTGTGTCCCCTGAACTCGGGGTGCAGCGTGTGCCGAGCAGCCACTGCTCCCCGTTCCCAGCCCGGGCGTGCCCCTGGCCTGCGCCCGCGTCCAGGTGAACTGCAGCTCCTCTCGCCTGACCAGGCGTCCCCGGGGGCGAGCTCCCCTCACTCGCCCCGCAGGCCTCCGTGTCAGCTCCCTCCGCTCCGAGGGCCTGGGCCCCCCGCAACCAGCGGACCGAGCTTCCCAAGACCGCATCCCTGTCTTGTCCCCCTAGTGGGGCCCCAGGGCAGAGGTCAGGGCCTTTGAGGCGCCCATGTGGGAGAGCCGAGGGGGCCGGGGAGCCCCCTGCCGGTCGCCGGAGTATTCCTCACGGCCTGGCTTCGGGGCCACACCTCGGAAGAGCAACTGGACTCCAGCCCCTCCCTTCACTGCGCCCCGCGTCCGCATGCCATCGCTGTGTCCCCAGCTGTGGTGGGGGCCCCCGAGCTGCAGGCTTGCCCCGGGGGGCTCAGCCGTCCTGCCCTCCGCTACTGGAGGGTCAGCGCCCCCCTGTCGCCACAGGGGTGCACCGGCCCGGCCCGCCGCTCCCTGTCTCCGTGCAGCTGAGAAGCTGTTGCGGGCAGCGGGGGCCGGAGGCTTCCTCAGCTGCTTTGGTCTTACCGCTCTGCTGGCCTGTCCTCTGTGCCCCCTGAAGTCCACCCACTAGAGGTGGGAGGTGGACACTTGTCCCACGGCCACGCAGCTGTGCAGCCACCCCCACGAGGGACTCTCGGGACGTATGGACAGCGACCACGCACCGTGTGACCCCGGCAGCTGCCTGGCCCCCCAGCCCTCGTCTGCAAGCCTGGGCACTGCTGGCGCCTGGGCACTGCTGGCCTCGGTCGGCGCCGGTGCCTGGGCCTTTGCCCTCGTGGCTCTGGCCCCACCCCCTTGTAGCACATCCACCCCTCGTGGCACGGACCAGTGCCTTCAGGGGTCACCCCGGGGCCAGCGCGGGGCCAGATCCCGTCCCGAGGGCAGGTTAGCACGGCGCAGGCAGGAGGGGACGGCGGAGGCCAAGACTCAGAGGCGGGCAGCGGGTGTGCGCTGGAGGGGAGGCTGCAGCGGACGCCTGGGCGGAGAAAGTCCAGGGGTCGCAGGGCCGCGGCCCAGGCCTGGAAGCTGGCGCGTGGGCGGCCTCGTCCCCAGTGGTCAGCGGGCGGCCGGGGCAGGTGGGTGTGTCAGCTCTCGAGTGCGCTGCTCCCCGCGAGACTCCGGGCGCGCCCCACACCTCCCTGTGTGGCGTGGGTCTGCTGAGCAGGCCGGGCGAGCGGGGCCCAGCGGCCACCAGCGGCTGCCTGGCTGTGTGGGAGCCCCCGGGATCAGCAGTGCCCACAGCGCATGCCCACCAATCATCGTGACAGCGTGAAAACGGGGCAGCAGGGCTCAAGAAGATGGGACCCCCGCTTTGGAGACCGTCTCGACAAGTGCGTGGGTGTGGGGGCGGCGTGCGCCTGCTCCCCGGTGGAGGGGCCTCTGTGGTGATTCTCATCGGAATCACAGGGCCCGCCAGGTGCGCACAGCGGAACACGGACGTGGATTATTCCAGGCGCTCGTGGCGACGTTAGAATTCCCATCAAGGCTAAGAAGCCTCTACCTTCCCTCCTGAGAAAACAGGGAACACTTCCAGTTTTTTCAGGGGAAATTCTATAAAATGTAAATGGCTTCTGACTGCGTGATCCTGAGAAATTGTCCGGAGGTGATTTCCAGGGAGGAAAACAAACTAAAAACACCCTTGAAGCTACTCCAGAAACTGTATCTGGAGGTGGCCCAGGCCACCTTCCCCGTGACCCTTGACCCCTGACCGTTCACCCCACCTGGGCTGACCTCTCCTTCACCTGAAATCCCGCTGGTCCCGGCTTCTGTTTGCGGAGCCCACGGGGCGCCACGTCCCTTGAAGGCTCGAGTTATTTTTATCCTTAAAGCCACCACGGCCGGCCCGGGCTGGTACCGAGGCCCCGCGGGCTGGGGTGGCGCCTCTGAAAGGCGGGCATTGTGTGGGCGCGCTCTGCCGCGCCAGACACTCGCCCCCATTGTCCCCAGGCCCCAGGGACAGAGAGTGCTGTCCCCAGGCAGGCGCTGCGGTGACCCTCCGGCCGAGACCCCTCGTGGATGCACCTCCTCCTCTTCGGGGGCCCCAAACCTGCTGCCCCGCAACGGAGCGGTGAAATGAGCCTTGACAGTTTGGGAGATTCCCGGGGACGGGAGAGACGAGCTCCCCGAGCGCTCTGGGGCGGTGGCGCGATGGAGACGTGGCTCCTCCAGCCCCTCAGCCGAGGGCAGCTGGGTCAGCCCAGACGCATGCCCGGGAGTCTTGTCCCTCCCGGCTGGCCGGAGCTGTGCCCTCGAGGGTCCGCGCCGCGGGGGTCTTTCCGAGAGCCGGGGGCCAGCGCCTGGGTGTGCGGCTTGGAGGGAGCCCAGATTCCTGCAGCCCACTTCCTCCCGCCCCTCTCAGCACCGGCCCCTCTGCCCACCCCCAGGGCAGCCCGGGGCCAGCGCCCCCCCTCCCCACCACTGCACATGCGTGGGCTCCCCACGGACAGGCCCAGGGTCCACCTGTGTCTTACGTCACGACTCCCGGTGGTCACGTCGGCTTGCTGGTTACGGCGCACGGCTGAGGCCTCAGCGCCCGCCTCATGGTTTCTGCTGGACGTTGATGGGTCATTTTCCCCAAATACGCCGCTGTGTCTGGCGACATGGCAGACTCGCTTACAGAGGAGAGCGGGAGGAGGTCCCGGGGTGCAGGGTGTGCAGGCGCGCACACGCGTGCACACAGGCATGGCAGTCTGGCACGGGCCGCGGCCATGGGTGGGATTTTGTGTGAATAAACCCTCCAGCGGCCAAGTGGCCCCCGAGCCAGGAACAGCGCAGGCAGGAGAGAGGGCAGGAGGGGACCACTTCCAGCTCCGTGCACGAAGATGTCCGCCCACCGAGGGGCTGGGAGAACAGAGGCCCGGCCGCTCGTCCAGGCGCAGAACTGGCTGGGGTGGACACTCGGACACTCTGGGGGCTGTTCCTTCTGAGTGTCCCCTGAGAGACCCCAGGGCCCCCCTGCCTCCTGGCCCCGCGAGGCCCCGCGAGGGAGTGGGGCCTGGTGTGACGACGGCCGACTCTCCACCTCCAGCCGCTTCGCGCTGGTGCTGGACGGACTCACTGACCAGGGTCAGCGGGCAGCGCAGCCCAGCACTCACGCTCGGCCCAAAGCACACACCATGGGGAGAGGCTCCGCTGGCCCCGAGGCTAGGCAGGTTCAGCACCGCTCCGCAGAGAGGCACAGCCACCGCCTGGGGCAGTTTGTTCTGGAACATTCTTCTCAATATCTTTTGCCTTTTGCAAAGTGTTCTTTCTCAAGAATTTACTGTTATAGGCTTAGCTCAGGTTTTGTTAACGCACATTAGAGTAAGTAGATGGTGTACGAAACGCGCAGAGGCCGATCCCTCCTCGGAGGGAGGGGTGAGCTGAGCACAGGTGGGGCGGCCTGGCTGCCCCTGAAGTTCCCTCGGCCGGCTCGGGGCCAGCACGTCCACCCGGGAAGGGCCTCAGGCTCCACAGCACTGCCAGCCCCCAGCCTGGGCGGGAAAGGCCTAGTCGCTCGGCCAGAGCTGGGCCAGAACCGTGGGTTTTAGAAGCTGCGGTGACCTGCGTTCGCGCAGGAGGGGGACACTCCTGAGCCTCAGGACGGGCAGCGCCAGCGGGTGAGGGACCTCGGGAAGGGGACGCTTCCCCCGCACCCCACCTCCTCGCCCGCCCTGAGGCCCCGGCTGGTGCTGTGTGGCGGCACCGCTTTCTCTGAGGGCCGCTGAGAAGAGGAGCGTGCGGCTGCCAGGCTTCCCGCCCGGGGCCCAGGAGGGCTGTGGACACGCTGGCCGCCCGCTTCCTGGTCAGCAGGCCTGGCACGGGGCCAGGGAGAGTACACTTCTGGAAATTTCCCAGGGGGTCAATGATTCTGTGCTGCTGGCCTGGGGCTCACTGCTCAGAACTGCCCAGGAACCCCTCTCCTCCATCCCAAACCTCCGGCCCCCCCACCTCCTGGCCCTGCCCGCCCAGCCCGGCCCTCCCACGCCTATTTAGAGCAAATAAGACCTGTATGTGCTGGCGCACAAAGGGGGCATTCGGGCAAGACGGGTGGGCTGATAAGATGCATTTGTGGAGAAGTTTTGAAGCGCTCTTCTGGCTGGGACGCTGGCGGGCGGCCACGTGCCTCTCATAGATGCAGCGCCCGCCCGCGACCCGCTCGCCGCACCAAGGGCTGTTTGTTCCTGCCCTTCCCCGGCGACCCCGCAGGCGTGCCAGGGAGAGAAGTATGCCACGGACGGGGAGGGGCACCGGCCCACAGCGCATTCCGCCGGCCGCGGCCCCTGCAGAGACCTGCTTCCGGGCAGCAGGCGCCTTCCCGCCGCCCCTGGGGTCCCCATCCCTCGCCTTGGCATGAGCCCAGCCCTCGGCCTTGGGCCGCCCTCTGGTCTCCGGCGCGTCCCCAGTGCGTCCCCAAGTTTCTGGCCAAGACCTGACTGGGTTTGGGGTGCACAGCCTCGGGGGGGCCTCTGCGTCTGCAGGGTCAGGGTGCTCTGGCAGAAGCTCGTGACCCCGTCCAGCCGTGCCCAACCCTGGGCCTGCAGCTGTTCTCTGCAGCCACAGCCTGACTTCGGGCCCTGCAGGGCCTCGAGAAAGGGCAGAGCACCCACCCGGGGCCCTCAAACGGGGTCCTCAAACGGCGCCCGGCTTGTGGCTGGCTCCGGGGCTGGTGGCCTGGACACTGGGGCTCCCACAGGCGCCTGGCGTTGGGGTCTCAGGCCTTCAAGCTCCATTTCGTGCTGCTGACAACTGCACGGGCTCACCCGTGGCCGGGTCCCACCTCTCGAGCACGCCTGCAAGCTCAGGGGGCGGGGGGGCGGGGCCGTTTTCTGGGCTCCTTGCACAACTCCACTGAGACGGGCGTGTCGAAAGGTGTCTGCTGCTTGGCACGGGCTGGGGGCGGGCCTGGTCCCCAGAGCACCCCCCGCTCTGCTCTGTGATCACAGGCGGGTCGGGCTGCGTCAGGCTAACTGATCAGAGCTGGTCGTCGTGGCCAGAGGAGAACTGCTCAGAATGGCCAGCGCCGACCTCTCACCACCCTCCCGAGGTGCCGGAGAAGCGGGCACGGACACAGGCCCCTTCTCCGGCTCACAAGGAGGGCATTCAGAGGCGCGGCCCAGCTGCCCGGGACACCAGCATCAGGCTGCTGGTTGTCAGCGCGTTGGCTCACGGACAAGGCCGCCGTTCTTGTCCTCTCTCGTTGGCGTGAACTTATACGCGCCCCAGAATTAAGGCACAGCTGGGAAGTGAGGTGCTGACCGTTCCCCCGGCCCGGTGTGGGCAGTGGTGCCCCTGAGACCGTGGGCCTCACCTGTGGCCGTGAGGGGGTGCCACCCGAGACCCCACCCTCGAGGGTGCATGCTTCTCTGGCTCCGGAGCACCCGACCCCGCCGGGCGCTGCCCCGTCCACTCAGGCCCAGCTCCTGCGCCTGCCACTACCGGGTCACCGGGCGGTGCAGGCCCATGTGGTCAGCGGGGCACCGGGCAGCTCCAGGCAGCCGCTGGCGCCCGTGGCTGTCAGAAGCACGTGCTTTTCCGTCTACACGGACGTGTGCACGATGTGGTGTGGATCTGCAGACACCGCGATGTGTGTGCCGGGACCCGCCCGACCCCAGACCCCCTCAGCTGTGCTCCCCTGTCCCCGCCCCGTCTGGCCCGCCCACACTCCCTGTGGACTCTGCTGCTCTTTGAGAACAGGCCGCAAAAGGAGGCTCCTCCCTGGACCTGGCCCCACCCCGCCCCTCAGGCCTGGCCCCGCCATCCCCCGCTCTGGGCCTCTCACCTGGCCCAGCTGAGCACCTTCGCCCCTCCCGCCCCGGCCGGCACCAGGCCCCACCCCCAGATGCTGCCCGCCTGGCGTCCGGCCTGCGCCGTCTCCTCCTGCCGTCCTGACTTGGAAGTTTGCGTTGTCTGTTTCCATGGCACCGTGGCAGATGTCCCCTCTGAGGCTGGAGGCCAGGCGTCCAGGTGTGGGGGCGCTGGCCCGGGCCCCGAGGAGAGGAGCCATGTCCAGTGCCTGCGCCCAGGGGGCCTGCCCCGCGCCTCCTCCCTCACTGGCCACCCGCCCCGCATCCAAGGCCAGAGGGACCCGTCCACAGCTCTGGGCGAGCCTGCCCCAGCCTCAGTGTGGTCACGCCACAGGAAACCCATTTCCAAGTGAGGTCGCCTTTGCGGTGCCGCGGGTCAGGGCAGGGACACACCACGGGTGGACGCTGCTCGGCCCCCAGAGCAGCTCCGCTCGTCCCCGAGGCTGGGGCCCCGTCTGCTCGGCCTGCACCCCCTGCGGGGCCATCCTGGAGAGAAGCAGGTGGGCGGCGGGCGCCCAGGTGGCTGGGCTGCGAGGGCGGGCGGGGGAGGAAACAGGAAGCTGGGGGAGGGCAGGGGCGGGGAGGTGTAGTTGGCCCCGATGGGTGGGTGAGGCTGGCGGGAGGGAAGATGAGGAGGGTAGGATGGGGGAGTGGGGAGAAGAGAGGGTGGCTGGGTGTCCAGAGGGAGGAGGGATGGACAGACAGATGGGCGAATGGACAGACGCTGCTGGGCCACTGCGTTTTCTGCAGGTAGCTGACGAGACGCTGGCGCTCGACCCTAGTATATTGTGACCAGAGAGCAAATGAAGGACGGTGTGGAGGTCGGGGCCAGCTGTGAGGGGACAGCGCCCAAGGCCTGGCCCGGCTTCCGCTGGCTGTGCGGGGGAGGCGTCCAGGGCACACCCGGTGCCGCAGCGCTCCAGTGGGACCTGGAAGGCAAAGCCCCCTCAAGCCGCCGTTTCCTTCAGGCCTGAGCGGCCAAGAACGTGGGCGGCACCGTTTTGCCAAGGACACGCGAGTCCCTTTTGTGACAAACGCTCCCACCGTGGGCCCTGCCCGGCTCCTACTGCCCAGTGCCCACGAGACCCGCCCTCCGGCCTCTCCCAAGCAGTGGCCCCTCCAGGGCCGGCCGGAGCCCCGAGTGTGTGCCCAAGGGCCAAATTCTGGGTAGCCGCCTGGGGCATCCGCGCCGGGCTCTGCCGGGGGTCGGGGCGGCGCTGCCCGGGAGGCCGGAAGAAAGCGGCATTGTCCGCGCGGCTTTGCATCCCGCATTCACATCTCGCTGTTGTTTGCAGGGCGGGCAGATGCGGACCCGAACAATGAGGGCCCCTCTCCGGGCCCCGCGGTGACAGAGTCCTCGCACACAGCCGCCCCGAAGAATGCCTGGCCGGACGCCAGCCCAGCTGACCCCGGGGGCCGCCCCCACTTGGTCCGCCTCTTCTCCCGAGATGCCCCGGGCCGCGAGGACAACACCTTCAAAGACAGGCCCTCAGAATCAGACGAGCTCCAGACCATCCAAGAGGACAGTGCCAGCGCGCCCGACGGCCCTGACGCCATGGCCTCACAGAAGAGACCGTCCCAGCGGCATGGCTCCAAGTACCTGGCCTCGGCCAGCACCGTGGACCACGCCCGGCACGGCTTCCTGCCCAGGCACAGGGACGCCGGCTTCCTGGACTCGCTGGGGCGCTTCTTCAGCGGCGACAGGGGCGTGCCCAAGCGGGGCTCGGGCAAGGTGAGCGCGGAGGACTAGCGCGGCGCGGGCGTGTCAGGGCGCTGCACCCCTGCGCTGCCCCGTCCTGCCCCCGGCCTGGGGCCCCGCCGCGCTGCACGCAGAACCTGCAACCCCCTCTCCCGCCCCTTCCCAGGTGGCTGCTGGGACGCGGGGATGCAGAACCTTCTGGACCCTGGTGTCCAGTGCGCGGCGGGGGCCGTGCAGAAGCGGGGTCCCCGGCCTGGGGGCCCGCAGCCCTGTGCTGGGCGTCTGCGGCCCACACCCGGGGCTTCGGCTTGGGTCAGGCTGGTTTGCTGGGAGTCGGCTTTGCATGACCACAGTGAGGTCTTTTGACAGACTCAGAGTTGCGCCGGCCGGGGCCGACTTTCTGCTTGTCTGGGCTGCTGGGTGGACGGGGTGGGGGTGACGATGTCCCCTCGCGGCACCCACGCGGACAGTGAACCTGTGAAGCTTCGGGACTTCGTGTAGTGCCTTGGTGGCGGGGGGGCTGGGGCTGGCGGGAACAGCTCTGGTGCGACCCTCTGGGGACAGGTGTCCCCCCAGAGAGCTGACCCGGTGGCCCCGGAGAGGCTGCAGAGTGCTGCTTTGGGAGAAGAGCGGTTTCTCGAGAGAGCCCCGGCTTCTGGGGGTGTTCCCAGGCCTGGCTGGGGCCGCGGTCCCAGCAGAGCTCCGCTTGCCCTGAAGGCCTTTGGGGGCCCGGCTGGGGGCAGGGCTCAGCGGGGCCTTGTCAGGGAACAGACCTCAAGCCCCAGGCCAGGGGATGCTGAGGGCTTGCCAGCGCCCCCGCCCTCCGAAAGCCGCTCGGTCACTGCCACCGCAGCGGCGCCATCAGCCTCAGGCTGGCACCTCCCGCAGGGCGGGGACGCCCGGGTCTCACGTCCGGGCACCTGTTCTGGTGGGGCTCTCGGGAGACTCACGCCTTGGCCTCTCTGGCTCCGGGGTCCGTCTGCTGGCGGCTCCTTGAGCCCCGTCCTCCCCGGCCGGCCCCCTGCCCGTCCCCAGGCTGATTCCAGCACAGCTGGTCCCGGCCATGGCCGGTGCCCCCAGCTTCCTGCGCTGCGGGGGGGCACGGCGCCTCTCACCCACCTCAGGGACAGCGGCCTCAGCCGGAGTCAGCCCGGCGGGCCCGCGACCGTCTCCGTCTCCCCTGGCCGAGCACACGCTGCCAGCCTCTGTGGCGGCCACAGCCTGGCACTCGGCCTCTTAGCTGCGCCAGTGTCATCAAAGAAAAAGGAAAGTCTGAGAGGCAGGGACCCGCTTCGCCAAGCGGAGCCTAGTTAGATGTCAGGACGCAGAGAAGTGGGGACGTCCCGCGGGGCTTTGGGAAGGAACACGGTTTCAAGGGATGGGCTAGACTTTCGGCGGCACCAGCGGGTACCCAAGTGTCCGCCTGGAGCCGCCAGGCCCCAGGGGCGGTCTCGGGGGGCCGGCTGCAGGCTGCTCGCCTCTGCTTTCCTTCCCCTTTGCACCTGCAAGCCGGGGGCTCCTTCGAAGGCCAGAGAGGCCCTTTGAAAGGAGGCTTAGAAAGAGGCTCAGGCCTCATCACTGCCCCGCCCACCGCTGTGTCCAGGGGGCTGTCTCGGGGCAGAGGCCCAGGCGGCCGCCCGTGTCTGGGGAAGAGTGTCCTGCTGTCTGTCCAGAGCAGGTTCTTCTGGGTGGACTGTGGGGCTACATGGAAGGGCCGTCTGTCCAGCCTCTGCTGCCCCCTCCCCCGGCCCCTCTCCAGTCTGGAATGCACCCCACCCCCTCCCTGTGTGGCCGGGCGCTGACCTTCAAGGAAAGCACATTACAAATTCCTGGGGAGGCATATTCTTTTGAGATCTGGCATGAAAAGCGCTTTTGTGGGGAGCGTGATCCTTTGTGAGCACGAAGGCGGGAAGGAGGGCCGGGAAGGAGGGCGTGCTGTGCCTTTAAGGAACAGGGTCCAGCGCCCCGGGGAGTGGCCTTGAGAGGCCCCAGATGCTTCCTCTGCTGCAGAGGGGTCTCCTGGCCCAGCTGCCCTCCGCCCCGCCCAGACCAGTGGGGCGCCCGTCGGGTCGGCCCGTGTCTGCAGCCCCTGCTGCCCCCAGCCCAGAACCTTGGACCTGAGCTTTGGAGACTGTTCCAGCTCCTTTCACCTGCACGAAGTGAGGTTTCCCTAAAGAGCTCTGCTGAGCTGGGCTACGTTGCCCCAGGCCCCACCCCACCCGGGCTCTGCCCCCGGGGTCCCTGGAAGGCCCCCCCCCGCCTCTGTTCACTCTGCCCAAGCCCCATCCCTCGTCTGTCCTCAGCAGGCGCCCGGCCTCTGGCTTTGACCGTGCAGGACCAGAGGTGCTCTGGGCACTGGCCAGTCCCAGGCACCGGTTGCCTCCGTGGCGTGTTCGGCTCATGTGGCACGTTTGGGTTCTACAGCGCCTGGTTCTCCACCCCCGCCCATGGTCTGTCTGTGGCCCGGGCTGGGCACTTGGAGATGGCAGGAGTGACACAGCCGGCTCAGAGCGGGCTGGCCAGGTCTGCCCCGCTGTTGGGCAGGCAGGATGCGGGTGGTGTGGCCGGGCCTGCCCGCCGCCACGTTTGGTGTGTCCCCTGGCTTGGCCAGCGCTGGCAGCAATGGTTTGCTCACAGGCTTGGTCCGCCCCGGGCAGAACCCAAACACGGTGGGCATATTTGTCTCTGCCCCTAGCCAGTTGCTCCCCAAGCTTCCTGCAGGAATTTCTTCCTGAGGTCCTAGGCGGGGTCAGAGGATCCTCTGGCCCTGCCCTGTCATCTCCGGTGTCCCGTTGCCTAAGCCTGCGACAGCGAGCCTCGGGCGCCTGGGCTGGCCCGGCCGCGGCGTCCCCGTGCGGTGGTGCGGTGTGAGCGTGCCCCCGGGACTGTATTCCAAAGTGATTGTGAATTTGCGCTTTGTAAATGTTTCTTCTGTGCACTCATTAAACACTGCAACAGCCAGACGTGGACTAATTGCATGTGGCCTTTTTTGCTGCCCTTACTGGTGCCCTCGCTGCTGGGCACACGCGTCGGTGCCTGGGCGGCCATGCCAGGTGAGTCCCGGTGGCCCCGCCACGCACGGGCAGGGCTTTGGCCTCTCCGCTGCAATCGCCTGCCCCCGTGCTCCCGCCGCGCCGGACACCGTCCTGCAGGCGCCGCGGGGAACAAAGGTGCTTGGTCTGTGTCCGCGTGCAGCTCAGGGCCAGGGTGTCGAGGACAGAGCCGGGACTGAGCTCGGTGATGGCTCGCGCCCTGGCGGGCATCTGTCCAGGGCCCTCGGGACGGACGCTGAGGTAGGTGGCCCTCTGGGGGCTCAGCACTGTCGTATCACTTCCTGCCGTCCCGGCGGCGGTGAGACCAGCCGTGGGCACCAGGCGACTCCGCCTGGGGATGGAGAGCTCAGCCGGACACCTGGAAACGTCCCACGGCCAGCCGAGGTCCCCTGGGAACGAGCCGAGCCCCACCCAGAGCTTAAGGACCGGCGGCCTCTTGTCCGCCCCGTGTGTCCCCCCCCTGCCGACCCCACCTCCCCACAGGCCCCGAAACCCCCCTCCTTCATCGATAACAGCAAACAGCAGGGCTGGGGTAGTGGGGGGGGGGGTGGGCTCTCCCGGGCACCCCAGGCCTGGGTGACCAGCACCCTCCACGAGGCCCATGGGCGCCTCCCGCGCCCGCCCCACCCGGTCCTACAGAAGACGTCAGCCTCGGCTGGATGTCAGCCTCCTGGAGCTGTGCGCCCAGGGCGGGCCCTCTGAGCGGCAGCTCGTCCTCCCGTGGCCACCTGGTGGCCGTCGCACCCCGAGGTGAGGGGCAGAGTGGAACAGGGACGTAGGTCAGACAGCTCTTCGTCCCGACGGAGCGTGCGGCTCTGCCTGCACCCCGTCTTTCCAGGGGCGCTCCCTGCGGGCACAGACAGGCTGATCAAGGTGGGGACCCCAGGTGGAGCCACTGCTCCCCCAGGTCCCCACGGCCGGGCCACAGGCACAGGGGAGCGGCCCCACAGGGCGCCTCGCTGGCAGCTGGGCACACCCCTGGTGTCCCCGACGCTCCAGGGCCGCCCCGCCCATGTTTCTGGACAGCGGCAGGAACTCCAGGCTCAGCTGCCGCCGGTGCCCAGGCATAGCCAGCCTCAGCGGCTCTTAGGGTGTCATTTTGCCTGCAGCCGGTGCAAGACCTCTGAGACCTTGGCCCTGATTGTCTCCCTAGAAGCCCTGTCTGTCTCGCTCCCTGTCTGTCTCTCTCCCTGCCTCTCTCTCTCCTTGTCTCCCTGTCTGTCTCGCTTCCTGTCTCTCTGCCTCCCTGTCTCTCTGTCTCTCTCCCTGTCTGTCTCTCTCCTTCTCCATCTCCCTGTCTCCCTGTCTCCTTATCTCTCTCCCTGCCTCTCTGTCTCCTTGTCTCCCTGTCTCTCTCTCCCTGTCTCTCTCTCTATCTCTGTCTCCTTGTCTGGCTCTCCCTGACTCTTTCTCTCCATCTCCCTGTCTATCGTTCTGTCTTCCTGTCTATCTGTCTCTCTCCCTATCTCTCTCCCTGTCTCTGTCTCCCTGTCTTCCTGTCTCCCTGTCTGTGTCCCTGTCTCTCTCTCCCCGTCTCTCTCTCTCTCCCCATCTCTGTCTCCCTGTCTGTCTCTCTCCCTCCATCTCTGTCTCTCTCTGTCTCTCTATCTCCGTCTCCCTGTCTGTCTCCCTGTCTCCATCTTCCTGTCTGTCTCCCTGTCTCTCTCTCCCTGTCTCTCTCTCCCTGTCTCTGTCTCCCTGTCTCTGTCTCCCTGTCTCTGTCTCTGTCCCTCTCTGTCTCCCTGTCTCTGTCCTCCCGTGTCTCTCTCCCTGTCTCTCTCTCCCTGTCTCTGTCTCCGTCTTCCTGTCTGTCTCCCTCTCTCTGTCTCCCTGTCTCTCTCTCCTTGTCTTCCTGTCTCCCTGTCTCTGTCTCCCTGTCTGTCTCCCTGTCCCCGTAGGCCCCCGCGCCTGCGGCCGTCCTACGTCCTCATACCCCACTCACCGCGGGGCTGCCCAAGCCGCCAGGACCACGCGGGGCTGGGCGTGGGGCTCAGACGGCCACTCTGTGTCCTCCGGCAGGTCCCCTGGCTAACGCAGAGCCGGAGCGCCCGGCCCCCCCACGCCCGCAGCCGGCCCGGGCTGTGCGCCATGTACAAGGTAAGTCGCGCTGCCCAGCGCGGCCGACAGCCGGGGCCAGCGGGCCGGACACTGGCTCACGGGTCCCCGGGGGCACCGCCCGGGGAAGCCAGCCAGGGCCCGGGGCCCTGAGGCAGCGAAGGCCCGGCCTCGGAGCCCAGGGGGGACCGGCGGCTGTCCTCCCACGGGTCTCCCCGGCACCGGGCAGCGGCCACCCGGCCTCGGGCAAGGGCCTGCCGTGTCAAGTCTGGGCAAACCAGCACCTGACAGGTATTGAGCATGCAGTAACGACTGACCCCGTTTGGCACATGCCCGCCCGGGGCCGGCGGCTGCCCTCCTCACGCTGGCCGAGCTTATGGGGTGGACTCTCGCATCTGCTCCTCCATCCCCGGTGCTGGCTTCTCGGCATGTGTGGGCGCAGGGAGACAGTGCCCCCGGCCAGGCCACATGGGGTGTCTGGTCCATGCTGCGCCCTTGGTGCATCTGCTGGAAACAGGGTGCCGGCCCACTCCGGGCAGGGAGCCCAGGGCCTGCGGGCAGAGTGCAGCCTGGGCCGGACGCAGCACGGCCAGCGCTGCTGCAGAAACCCCCTCCCGCAGGCCACCGGGCAGGGCGCCCTGGGCTGGGCTGGCAATCGAGCTCTGGCGCCCTTCAGCTGCTTCACGGAGTCACTGACCTTAGGTAGGCGTCGTGGAGCCTCTCGGGCGCTCGCGGTGGCCCTGGTGGACAGCGCCCACCCCTGCCCCAGGATCTGGCCTCGTTGGGGCGAGGGCCGCCTGCCGCCATGTGGGAGGGGCGGCTCACCCGCGGCACAGCCGGACGGCCCATGCGTGAGCCCGGAGCGGGGCTGCATCCTCACCCGAAGCCTGGGCCCCCTGCGGCGCTCGGACAGAGCCCTGGCCCCAGGCAGCGCTGTGGAGAGGCAGCACTGGGCAGAGCTGGGCACGCAGGAGGCCGGGCTCCCGACGGGACGCTTGCTTCTCTCTCACCGCGCTGCTTGGTGCGGGATTTGCCGCGCCCTGACCTCCAGCAGCTCAGCGGCAGCCCCAGCGGGAGGCCAAGTAGCTGACGCCGGCACACGGCCGGGGGGCCAGCGGCCCCAGGGCCCCGCGGACGGACGCCTGGCGGAGTGGCCGGCTCAGACGGGGATGGGCCACCATGTCGAGGGCCGGTGTGAGCGAGTGCACTGCGCGTCCACTACGTGGGCAGCAGCAGGGCCGCCCAGCCTGCATGGAGCCAGGCGCCCCTGCGAGAAGCAGCATGGCCGTCCTGCCAGCCTCCCTCGCGCATCTGGGCTCCTTGTCGTTTTGAGGAAGTGGAGACGCCGCAGAGACGGGGCGGGGGACAGGACGGGGCGGGGGACAGCACCGCAGCCCTGCAGCCGCCACAGGCAGCCCGGCGTGGGCTGGGCAGCGGCGTCGGGCTCAGAACCAACAGAACCAGGTGTCCTCCTGCCCTTGAGACTCCAGAGGAACCATGAGCCACCGCAGGCTGGCCTTCTGGAGCATTCCACCTCCTCGCTGCTCTGGCTCAGTGTCGTCGTGTCGCTCCCTCCACGTCTCTGCCTCCCTCTGTCTCTGTGTCTCTGAAGGCACCGCCGGGGAAGAGCCCGCAGCGCCCCCACGCCCCCCGCCCTGTGACGGGCAGGACACGGAGGGCTCCTGGCCAGCCCAGAGCCGTCTCCCCGGCGCGCCCAGCCAAGGGCCTCCGGCCACACGGCGGAGGACGCAGAGGGGACACTCCCTGAGGCCCAGAGCGGGCTGTGGACACTGGAACCCAGGGCGCGCGGCAGACACGGGCAGCCCTGACCGCCCCAGCCCGGCTCCGCTGCCTGACCGCCACCCCCAGAGTCCTCTGCCCGGCTCACGCCGGTCAGGCGTCCAGCCGGGCCGGCCTGCAGCCACTTTGAGGACCCGCCCAGCACGACCCCATGGCCTGGGGCCCTGACACTGGGCGTGTGGAAACCGAGACTCCCCGAGACTGGCTCAGCCCAGCGGGGCCGCATCCACTCTGAACATCACCCAGAAACAGCACAAGAGGGACTCGGCCTCTGTCCAGCCCACATGTGGGGCCCGTGCCAGGGTCACCCCCGACCCGCCGCCCGACGGTCCGGCTTCCTCGCTGCCTCTGGCCACGGGTTTGGCGACTGTGCCTCTGATGGGCCGGTGGGCCTGAGCTGCCAGGTCCCCTGGAGACGGAACCCGCCCAGGAGGCCACTACTGGCTGCCCGGGCCTGGCCCCTTGGCCGCGGGGCCCCCGCTCGCCCACGTGCTCTGCAAGGAGCTCGCAGGACCCGGGCCCAGGAAAGGCCCTCCTTGGGCATTGGCTGCCGGCTGTGCAGCCTGAGCTCGTGCCAGACAGTCCCGCGTGGCTGGACACCCCGAAGCCTTGGAAGGGCACCTGGAAGTCAAGGGGAGGCCGGAGGGCCGAGGCTGGTCCCACCTCTGGAAGGAGCCAGCAAGGAGGCCTCACTGTCCACTCCGGGAGAGCCAGGCCCCCACGGCCACCTGCTCGACGTTGGGAACGAGGGCCCGGCCCCTCCTGCCCGGAGACCCAGCCCCGAGCTCGCCTGTGAGGCGCGGAGCCGGCGGGTCAGGGCCTGCAGCTCCTGTCCGCAGCCTCTTCCTGGAGGAGACACCGTGTGGGCCCCGAGCGCAGCTGTGCCTGGCGGCTGCCCCGCCACAGGAAGCCCCAGGTGGACACGCCCCCTCGCTGCCTCGCCCAGCCGAGGACCCAGCTCCGACGGGCACCGCGCCCTCACCTGCGGCCGCCCCACCAGGCAGGCGGGCTCCAGGTTCCAGACCCGGACTGGCTCAGGAGACGTCTCATCGCCCAAAGAGTGGAGCAGCCGCCGCGGGTGGGCTATGGACAGTCGGGCTGGCCAGAGCCCCCACTCACGTCTGCGGTTTCTGTGGTCGCAGCCTCTGACCCGTGACCCCAGGCCATCCACTCGGCCAGAGGGGAGAGCAGGGGCCGGCCCCCCACGAGCGCTTGGTCTGCCCACCCTGCCCGCGCACCCTCTCCAGCCCGCGCGCCCTCGTCTTGGCCTTGGAGGCTTGGCCACCGCCCCGCAGCCACAGAACCCCCAGCCACAGCTTCCCAAGAGAAAGTGAGGTGCACGGCCCCTAAATTCAAGCGGTTGGTTCGGGACAAGCGTCTCAGACTTGCCCAGGGCACCAGCACTGGACAGGCGGCCGGAGTAGTCTCCCCGACCGCAGAGCTGCCCACCCGGCCTGGCTGGACCAGCTCGCCACCTCCGGGGGACAGGGAGCTGTTGACCAGCAGTGGCACCGTCGCGTCCCCCAAAGCAGAGACCCCAAGCCTGGTGCCGGCAGGAGGGAGCCGCGCGGCGTCTTCTAGGGAGCGCGTGTCCGGGGCAGGGGTGCCCACCCTTCCAGGGTCTGGCCTGTTGCCACGGGACACCGACACCTCGGCCCCGGGGCTGCCGGAACAGAGGGACAGCAGTGTCCCCCCCTCTGCTGCTGGGAGAGGCCAGCGAGGCGGGCACCCCCGTGAGGAGGACGGAGGTGTCCCCTCAGGGCGGTCAGAGAGGAGACAGGCAGCCAGTGGGAGCCGCCTTGCTGGCCAGTGGCCGGGCAGACCAGCCCGCGTCGGGGGCGGGGGGCTCTCACTAGCACCGCAAATGGCCGTTTGGGTCCAAAGCCCACCTGCGCCCGCCAGAGGCCAGCGTCTCAGAAGCAGCCGGTCGCCCTGGGTGGAAGCGGTGTGGACACTGGGCAAGGCGCGCGCCGGGGCGGGCAGCTGGGCTTCCTGAGTCCCCAGCGGCCCCTCCGTGGTGGCTGGGCCGAGTCCAGACGGAGACGCGCCCGTAACGCAGCCCCAGGCCGAAGCCCCTCGCGCCCTAGACCCAAGGCCGCTCCGCACGACTAGCAGGCGGCTGGCCGCAGAGGCCCTCTGAGGAGCCCGCAGCTCCGCCCGCCCACGCCCGCTGGCACCCCGCGCCCCCGCCGTGCGCCCGGTCAGCAGCTCCCACTTCACAGTGCAGGTGAGTGCAGGGCGGGAGGCCCGTCCCCCGCACCGTGGCCCGTCTGCCGTCTGGACAGCCTGACGCCAGCCTCCCTCACGCCGGGCCCCTGGCTGACCGCACCCGCACGCTCCGCCGGCCCCTGGGCCCCCAGGTGCACCTCAGGAATAGCCGGAGGCAGCGACGTCCCCCCAGTGCCTGCTAGGGACTGGCGGGAGCCGCTCCTGGCCTTGTCCCCTGGGGCGGGGAGGCCCCAGGCGCTGGGCGCTCGGGCAGTGGCCACCGCGACCCCTGAGCCGAGTCCCCGGGACATCTCCCTGTTGGCCGCCGGGGTTCCGTGTCCCCATCAGTGCTGGCGGCCGCCCAGGCCAGGAGACTCCCTGGACAGACCTGGGCCGGGGACGGGCGGAGAGTGCCGGCCAGGGGCCCAGCGTCAGCGTGGGGGCCGGAGGCGCCCCACAGGCACCCCCTTTCCCACGGGCCCCACAAAGGCAGGTCCTGGGGTAGCCGTGGAAGGGCCAGCACAGACCGGCAGGCAGGCAGCGAGTGGACAGGTGGCCGCGGCACAGACCCACGTCCAGTGTCCACACGGGTCTGTGCTGTGCCAGGGGCCCCGCATGCCGCAGAGGGGGCCAGAAACGCGGGGCGCTGGGGAGAGGAGGCGGGAGCCGGGGCGCCCCACCTGCGCCGGCCGGCCGGGCTCTCGGGCAGGCCGGCCACGAAGCCCCGGGCCGAGCGGGCGTCTTGCTCTGGAGGTAGCGCTTGCTGCTGAGCGGGTCAAGCCCACCCCGCGTCTCAGGCCCAGACCGCGGCCCGCAGGCGCAAATCCCCACCCGCTCACCCCTCCGGTCTGCAGACGTGGGGACACGTGTCCCTCCCTCTAGGCCTAGGCTGTGGCTGCGGGCACCTGGGGAGGGGCAGTTCCTGCAGCACAGCGGGGGTCAGGCAGGGGCTCCGCCTGGGGGCTCCCCCTGCCGGCAAGGCCCTGGAGGATGAGCCTGGCCTCCAGAAACAGGCCGCAGGAAGCAGCTGCTTCCAAGATAACGGAGGCCCCACAGGCAGGCCCCCTGCCCCGGGAGGTGGCCGCCGACACCCCACGCAGGGCTTCTCACCGGACGTTCAGATCCGCGTTGCCGTCTGCGCTGCAGTATGAGGCCGCGACGCTTTCTGAAGAACGAAGTGGTCATCTACAAAGAAGACTGTGCAAATGTCGCCGGCCCCGAACGCTCTGCAGCTGCTCCGAGGCCAGGGGCGCTGCAGGCCTGGGGCCGCTTCCCTTCCTGGGGAGCTGCGGCCCTGGCCGTCGTCCAGCTCTTCTCTTCTGGGGCCACTGACCTTCCACCGTTAGTCACCGACAGAGTAAAGGAGCAGAGGGGACTGGGGCGAGAACACCCGTTTGGTGACCGACGGCACAACATTAACGGTTTGGGCTTTGAAGTGATTCTGCGTGAGCACAGCGGCAAAGCGTCCCATCAGAGGTGACCGCACGTGTCCAGAGCCGCAGAGCCACGCAGGCCCTTCCTCTTTCTGAGCCCCACGTCCAGCGGGCCCGACAGGCAACCCCACGAGCCTTCCCGGGGCCTAGCTGAGAAGTGTCCATGGCTCGTGCCTGCCGGGTGCTCCCGGCTCAGATGGCCCCACGGCCAGGCCTGCAGGTCAGCTCGGGGACCTGGACACTGGAGCCTTCTCCAGGCGCCACCACCTCCCCCGAGCCACCAACTGACCATGAACTGACGTCCTGCTGGTACCTAACCTGGCCCCTTGGCGGGAGCAAGGCAGGGCCAGGGCCCCTGCTCCTTCCATGCAGCTGTCCAGCGGCACAGCTGCCCCTCTGCCGCCGTCCAGGGAGGGAACTAGGAGCTGGGCTTCCCTTGCAGTGGCCAGAGGCCGAGGAGGGGTCAGCCAGACCAGGTCAGTGGCGTCCAGGACAGTTCGGGCAGCTCAGCACAGCGCCGAAGGTGGAGGCCGTGCCAACGTCCACCCCGGGGGTGAGTGGGGAGCTTGCGGCCCCACAGCCCCCCGGGGAGGGGCTTTGCTTTCTGAAGCAGGACGGCCGGAGGATCTGGGCCGGACCCAGAGGCCCCACCCGCAGCGGGGAGGCGGAGCCAGCACCTGCGGGACAGTCCCGTGGGAGGGTGTGACCGCTCCGAGCTGGGCGCGGGGCCGCTGAGCACAGACAGAGCTGCTTGGCGCACAGAGCGCGCGCTGACCAGCAGTCCGAGAGGCACTCAACATGTTTTACAAAGGGCTTTAGGGGGGACAGTGCAGTCCCCTGGGTGCGTCCTCAGCCATGTTGCGAGGTCAGGGCTGTGTCCTCTCTTCTGCGGTCACTCCCTGGACAGCTCTGCCTCATGCAGAGCCTCCGGCTCTCGTCTCCCTTTTCACTCCTCTTGGTTATTCTGGCTCCTGTGTATTTCTGTAGTTGTATAGTAGTTGGTCTATAATAACCAAAACCTTGCAGAGGTGGCGGCGGCGGCCACCTCCAGGCTGCGGTCAGCTCGGGCAGGGCAGCCGGGCCTCTTCCGTGGCTGTGTTGGTCTGCTGGGGTCCCCCGACGGCATTCTCTAGACGGGCGTGACAGGCGAGAGCCCAGCCCCCTCGGTGCCCCGTGAGGGGCGGTGGGCATCCTGCTGGCGGCCTTGCTGCGAGTTGCTGGCCGCAGCAGTCTGTGGACGTGGCTGCCGGAGGGGTGTCAAAATGGCCTGGCAGCCCCTCTCCCACCTGCCCGCTGTGGCCCCCGTGTGGCCCCTGCATGGGCACGACTGCAGAGGTTTGCACACTGACGCACAGCTCGAGCCTCTTCACGCCCAGGCTGCGCGGGGCCTGTAAGTGCAGCGGCAGCTTTCTCGCGAAGCCTCTGACCCTTGCGTTTAGCTCCCGGAGCGAAACTGCATCGCACCAATGTCGTGCAGCTTACAAGAGCAAATGCCTTCCCCAAGATAACGGTGTCCAGTACATTTTTATAGTATTTTTTTAAAAGATTTATTTATGCATCAAGCTGGGGTGCAGGCCAGAGGTGTTGGGGGGTGAGAGGGTTCACCAGAGACAGAGCAGGGAGCAGAACAGGCAGGTCCACTGAAATCCACTGCTGAGGGGAGCAGTGGGGAGACAGGACGGGTCTGCTGCGTCCTGTGGGAAGCTCCCTGGCCGGGGATCGAACTCGTGCTGCAGTGGCTGCGGACAGCTTCACAGGCTGAGACTCAACCCCTGCGCCCCAGGGAGGGCCCCTGTGTCCAATATTTTTATTGTAAAACTCACAAAACATTTTTCCTTCAGCATGCAAAGCCGTTTTCCGTAGGCGTCATCAGCTTCTCACAACAGAATAAGCCATCGTGGAATGAGGTCTGCGTAACAGGGACGTGCGTTCGTTTGTTTAAAAACCTGTACGCGGCGTGGAAGCCCGTTCTCTAGTGTATCCCTGGTTGGCGGGGACGTGCCGGGCTCTCCGCGCCGTGTCCGGCATGTCCACCATGGAAGCTGACAGCCTGCGGGGAGGTGGCGTGACCACCGGGGGCCTCGCGCGTCAGCAGAGCGGGTGGGTCAGAGGCGGCCGGAGAGGGAGGGTGGACGCGGAGGAGGGCATCGTCGCTGGCCGCTCCCGCCGTCCTCTGCCGCTGAGGACCAGGGCCAGCGCCCCTGCTCTGCCCACACCCTCAGGCCTGCGCCCTGGCTCACCAGTGAGGCCTAGAGCCGGCTGCCAGCGCGTGGAGGGGAGGAGAGCTGCGTGGAGGGCTGTGTGGGGGCAGGCGCCGGGGCCCCTCAGCCCCAGCCTGGGGTGCGGGCCCCCAGGACAGTGCACCTGCTGGAGGCCGGCAGCTCGAGTCTGGTGGGAAATGTTCCCTGGTGGAGAGGCGCTGACACCCCAACAATGGGCGGCCCCAGACTGCGTCCGCCAGGGCCCATGTCCATGGTGACAGGCCGGCACCTGCGGCCGGAGCCCCCATGCCCGCACCGGCCCCTGCAGTGGTGCTGAGGGGGCAACAGGCAGGAGCCGGCGTCCGGGCAGGCACCTGCACCCAACGTGCGCCTGGCATGTTTTGGGCACGTGGGGCCGCACGCTGGCCGCACTCTGGATGCCCGCCTCGGTGTCCACCTCCCTCTCTGTGCTCAGGGGTGGTCTGGCTCTTGCTGCTGGGGCTCTTGGTGACAGGAGGGACCCCCAAGTGTGCCTGCTCCAGACTGGACCAGGTGTCTCCCCCTGGTGCTGCACCCCAAGCTCGCTCACCCGGCCCAGCAGGCAGCGGGCAGTGGACGGTGGGCAGCGGCAGGGCTGCCCCTCCGGGCACCGCCTCGCTGCCCAGGCGAGCCCCAGGCGGGTCTGGTCACTTCAGCGCCCGCTGGCACCAGGTCTGGGTCAGAAGAACCTGGTCGCACAGGAGCCGGGCAGTGCCCCGGAGGTCGGCGGGGGCCGCGGGGGGACACTCTCAGCGGTCACTGCACCTTGTTTTCCAGGACCCGCACCACGCGGCAAGGACCACCCACTACGGCTCCCTGCCCCAGAAGTCACCGCACGGACGCGCCCAGGACGAAAACCCCGTGGTCCACTTCTTCAAGAACATCGTGAGTGGCCCCGGGGGGCACGGGAGGCACGGGGTGGCCCCCACACGCCCTCTCTGGGGCACGCCCGTCCCGGTGACCCCTCCTTCCCCACCGAGGTTGGCTGTGGGGCGCGGCTCTGGCACCGTCCAAGGTCCAGGTCCAAGGTCCAACTGTGCCTGTCCTCCAGGACGTCACTGCTTTGGGACCTGAGCTGGCCTGGGGCTCGGGGTGGGGTGAGGTGGCGGAGCTCGGTGACACTGGCCTGCGGGCTGTGTGCTCACACGCGGGGGCCGGAGACGGCGCCACGCGTCCCTGAGCTGCCGCTGCTCGGCACATCCACGCGGGCTGGGCGGTGCAGAGACCCCGAGGCAGGAAGAGGTGCGGGAGGAGGGACAGCCAGCGCTGCTCTCCAAACGGCAGTCTTGCAAACTAAGCAGACCCGCAGCTTGGAATGACCCGTGTCCCGCTGCAGGCGCCTGTAGGGAGTATTTTGCCCGTTGTCTGTGAGTTTTTGGAGCCGCTGCCCAAGCTTGTCCCTCCTAAGCTCCGACAGACGCTTTGCTCCAGCCCCGAGGGCAGCGGGCGGGGTGCCCGGGGCTCTATCCACACACCACGCGTCCCCCACTCTCTGGGTGTGCTGGGATGTCTGCAGAGCCCTGGACGCTGCCGGGTTCCCCACTCAGCTAGGACAGGGATGGGGAGCGGGCAGGGCAGATACGAGACACGCAGCAAACAGGAGCTGGACGCAGGCGGGCGGCGGCGGCTCACGGTTCTCTGTCTCTGCAGGTGACACCGCGCACGCCCCCTCCGTCGCAGGGAAAGGTAAGGCCAGGCCACGAACCCTCACACCTCCCCGAAGCCCTCGCTGTCCCGGAGGGGACACCACCACCTGGCTTCATCCCCGGGTGCTGTGCCGGCACACCTCCGGCTAGGCAGTGCCACAGCCGCCTCGCCGGCCATGCACACAGCCCCGGTGGCCTGCCCGGCGCCGCAGCAAGAAGCACCTCTGCTCTGCCCCGCGGGCGTCCTTCCTGCTTGTGACCTTGTTCTCGCTCTCTCCCTCTCCCCCAGGGCCGAGGACTGTCCCTCAGCAGATTCAGCTGGGTAGGTGGCGCGTGCGCGGCTCTCTCCCTCCTAGAAACTGCGACCGCCGGCGTCTCTGCTCTGCTGTCGCAGCTGCTTCCCAGCCAGGCCCTCCCACGACCGCTTCTCTCTCCCCAGCTGCCCTCCACCCAGCACCCCTGCCCTCCGCTCCACGCCCGGACTGGGCAGCTGGGCCTAATGTCTCTTCACCCAAAGGGCCCCTCGCAATTTGATAGGCCCTCCCCGGAAGGAGCTGTGCGCTTTACAGACCATTCCCGATTTCCTCCCAGCAGCCGACGAGAAGGCCCGCCCCCGCATCCGGGTGTGGACAGGGCAGCCCGGGCCAGAGCAGCCGCCCCTCTGCCCAGGAAAGGAAGAGGCCAGGGCCAGCTCTCCATGCACAGTGACCGAGTCGACCCAAAAGACTTTGGTGCTGTCTGTGCCTTAGCAGTCACTGGGGCTGTACAGTCCTCTGTGACAAGCTTCTTAGGGATGTCAGGCTTTTAAACGCTGAGGATGAAGAGTGAGTGAAGATTTGAAAAAGATCATTTGGGCACTTTCTAATTACGAAACCTCTGGTCTGTGCCAACTTATAACGCCACCAGTATATCCTAGTCGAATTTCAGACATGGTTCTTACTTTATAAAATATTCATTTTCAGAACAAAATGGAAAATGACAAGAACTGTGTCTTGGGAACACAATATCCCTGTTCTTTGGCAGAGAGCTTACGCATCCTTGCTGCTCAGTCAGGAAGGGTCCTATAAATGAAGGCATGAAGGATAAAAGAAGGGAGGGGGGGAGAAAGGGAAGAAGGGGCAGTGCAGGCAGCGGGCAGGGGCAGGGGGCACCCCAGATCCCCGGGTTACTCTGGCACGCACTCCACCAGGTTAGCTGCTGCCGTCTTTCACACAAATGTATTTGGGCCCTTTTCTGACCTCATGATTTTGCAAAGATGATAGAAACGCAGGAACTTCGCATGAGCCAGCACCCACAGACAACTAATGCTTAACTCTCTGTGCCAGCAGGAAACAAAGATGATCCTGAAGAGCCAGCTCCGTTTTAACTCTAGAACCTTCTTTACTGAGCACTGAGCTGTCTCTGCCTCTTAATCTCCTAGGTGTGGACACGGCCTCCGCCTCTGGGTGGCAGGGGGTGGCTGTGCCCCTGGTCCTGGGGAGCTGGCTTTACCCGCCGCCGTCCTCTCTCCGCCGGGTCCCCCTTTTTTCCTAAGCAAGCTCCCCCGCGTGCCCTCCGCCCGTCGCAAGCTCTGACCATCGTCGTCACCTTATTCTCCGAAACTATGTCGTCTGCGTCCTGGTAAATTCCAGGTTGTCCAAAGACAACCAGGACCAAGGACCTGAGGGAGGAAGAGCCACACGCATGGTTAACCTGAAGCCCGATCCTTGAATTCAGTTCTCAGAGGCTCTTTATTTGGGGAGAAAAGCAGGAGAATGAGGCAGACTGAGCACCAGCGTGGGAAGGCTGGTCTCTGCCAGCTCCGCGTCTGTCTGTCTCTGTCTGTCTGTCTGTCTGTCTGGCGCAGCACTTCCTGACTGTCACCTACCCCCCCGCGAGCCACCGTGGAGACCGCGTGTCTGTGGAGATCGCTGGGACGCACGGGCACACCTGGCTACTCTCTCGTAGGCGGCTTCACCTGGTCGCGGCCCGTGGGGGCCCAGAGGCGCCCGTCCTCGCCCGCCCTGTCCTGCACCTCTGGAGTCGGGGGGTCGGGTGATCCCCTTCCCTGCAGTTGGAAACACTGGATTCCCAGAAGTGTGGGCCCGGAAGCACCCTGGGCTCTCGTGCAGAGGGTGGCTTTGCTTTGTTTGCTAGAACCCTCTAGAAGGGCCGAGCAGAGGCCTCCCGATTCTTGTTGGCAAAGCAAGGCATCCTCCAGGCCGGCAGAGCGGAGCTTTGAATCTTCACTTTGGAGATACTCCAGGGGCTCCAGGGCCTGGATGGGCCAAATGGCCAGGGGCAAGCGCCCCCAGCTGGCTGCTGCTGACCCCAGGCCCAGCACGATGGCTGCGGCCGTGTCCCCCAGGCCATGCAGGCACAGGCCGCTGCCCCGGGGTGCCCGCGGACACTCAAGAGCCGCTGCTCCTCTCTTGCAGGGAGCCGAGGGGCAAAAGCCAGGATTTGGCTACGGAGGCCGAGCTTCCACCGCCCACAAGGGACTCAGGGCCCAGGACGCCCAGAGCGCGCTTTCCAAGATCTTTAAGCTGGTAACGTGGACACCTTAATGGGGGGAGGGGGGTGCGGGGGGGGGGTAGGCGCGGGGCGGGGTCTGCGGGCCACTCAGCAGCGATTCCGGAGGCCTCTGTGCCCTTGGCTTAGCATCAAAAGAAGCCCAGTGAGCTGTGACGGCTAAAGCATGTCCTCGGAGGCCCAGCCCCCCTGGGGCACAGGCGCCTTCCCCGCGCAAAGCCCAGGGCTGCCTCCCAACGCACCGTGGCCAAGCGCGCCCCAAGCGGCCTGCCCGCCGCGTCAGAACACCGGGTGAGGGCGGAAGGATTTGGACAGGAAGCCGAAGCGCACGGATTCGGCGCCTGACTTCGGCTTAGTCGGGTCGCCTGCGTGCGGAGCCCGGCCCCAGGGCCGGACCCCAAGCGCGCGTGTGTGGGGACCCCACCCGAGTCAGACGGGAGCGAAGTCCCTGCTCCTGGGACGCGCGCAGCGGGCGCTGCTGCTGGTGCTTTCCTGGGAGGGGTCACCGTGAGTGTGCACGCCAGACACCGGTAGGGGTGGGCCCCACCGCGAGCATGGCCACGCCCCGATTCTTGAATGTGCAACCAGAGGTGGGGGAAGGTGCTCTGAACCCCACCGCTTGGCCGGGGCTGCATCACATCCCCGCCAGCCCAGGCCAGTTCTGGGCTCCCCCATGCCCAGCATCCACGGCCCGGCGCGCAGTGAAGAAAGATGCAGGCTCACGTGACCCAAAGGAGGAGCGTGACCAGGCGGGGCCGGGGGCCCCGCTGGGAGGGAGGCCCACTCTGAGCTGACCCCTCCTTTTCTCAGGGAGGACGGGACAGCCGCTCCGGGTCGCCCATGGCCAGACGCTGAAGCCCCGCCTCAGCCCCGTCTCCTGTCCTCAGCCTCTTAACCACCCTGCCTTCGGATTTTAACACGGTTCACACCAGTCACCCAGTCCCTGCCCCCGACCCCCGGCCTAACGCCTGCCCGGCCGCGCGCGGAGCAGAGTCGGGCAGGCCACACCACACTGGCAACTTCCGGCCAACAGCTACATGGAGACCTTGCCGTCGGAAACCAGCTCCGCAGCTTTTACCTTTAGGGAGAAAAATGTCCCCGGCGGCGCGTGCTCGTGGCACCCCTGGGAGAGCCCGCGCCCAGGTGGCCCCGCCCGGCTCCCTCGCGGCCGTCTTCCCGGGGCCGTGCTTGGCGTTGCTGCCTGGCACCCCGGCCTGGGTGGCCCTGCCGTGGGGGCAGTGTGGCTGCCCAGCCACGCCCAGGGTGGCCAGGCCCGTGGGGATCCCGGCTTCCTTTGTGTTCTGCCCCGCCCTCCTCGCCCCTCCTCCGCGTGCTTTCTTTTTCCTAGCAGCAGCAGCGGGCAGGCCGGCTTCAGCCGAGGGAGCTTTGGTACGTGAGAGGCGGAGGGGCTGTGGAGTCCACGTGGCGCGCACGACGGGGCGGCCGGGTGCGCGCCCCACTTCCGAATGAGCGCGTGGGTGCGCGGTGGAGAGGACGGACGGACCGATGGACGGACAGGCACGAAGGTGGCCGGGGCGCTGGCCTCAGGCGGGAGCGCGCGCGGGGCGGGGCGGTATCTGCCCCCCGCCTCTTCCCGCGCCAGGCCAGGCCAGAGAGTGAGGGGACTCGCTTATCAGAGCGGGACGAAGGGTTCCTGGGCCGCCTGCAGCATCGCGCCCATCGCGGGGTGACCGGCCGTGGGCGCGCAGGGCAGGGCGCACTGGCGAAGGCTAACCCGGCGCGGGGCCTGCGCCCGGCCCGCGGGCCCTGTTGGAGCGCTGCCCAGGGGCCTGGCCGCGCCGCACCGTTTCTAACACCGCTGCCTTCCTGCTCCCCTAACCACTGACCCGCCTTTTGATTTGAGCGCATCTGCCCCCATCCCGTCTTCCAGGGCCGGGCCACCCCGGCCTCCTCCTCCCTTAGAACCAAGATGAGGACTAGGCGGCAGGGGCGCCTCTTTAATCCCGTTCTAATTCCGAGTGTTCCCGTGGGCTAATAGAACGTCTATTAATACACAGCCGGCCGGCGGGAGGTAAGACGAGAAAGGACGCCCCCGCTGGCCACCGCCCCTCGGGGCTTAAGTGACTGAGTGGCCGCCACTCCTGGCCGCACCGGCCCCACTGCTGGTGTGCCCGCGCCAAGCGCACTTCTGGAACATCGAAAGAAATAATAAACGTTTAATGACAACTCCACGTCCTTTCGTTTGTGTTGGGCCAGCAGGAGGCGGCGGGGAGGGGCAGGCGCCTGGCCTGGAAGGAGCAGGGGGAGGCGGGGCCTCCAACGCTCCTGAGCTGGGTCCCGCGCTTGGTCCTCTCGCCAGTGAACGCAGGTCCCCGGAACTGCAGGGTTTTTGAAAAATTGCTTCTTGCTCATTTCTACCTGAGAAAGACAAGTGATTCTGGAAATCTTGGTCACAGCTGCTTCTGGTTATGACTTCCCTTTTGAAAGGACACTGGCCGCTCTTGTTTTGCTTTGCTTGGAAGGAAACCACAGGTTCTTGTCTGGGAGGCCTGTGCCGGCTGGCAGAGGATCCTCCCCTCCCCCAGCTCTCAGCCCCACCCAGCCTGCAGGGGCGGCAGAGGCGCCCACCACGCCCCTTCCTCTTCTCCACCCAACCCCCTTGAACTCAGATTTTGGAACCCCGGGTTTTGCAAAGTCAAGCAGAGATAGGACATTTTTACAAATCTGTTTTCGTTTTCAAGTCTATTTGTGCTCCATCTATAGAACATGTATTGAACGGTAAACCCAGGGCCCACCTTAGTGTAACCCAGCACGTACCACAACAAAAGATTTGGACAAATAAAGTATTTTAAGGCCATGAAACCTGGGCACTGGCCACAGGCGCTCCGGCGAAGGGGCGCACGAGGAGACGGCGCAGGGGACGTCCCGAGACGTGGACTCGCAGGCCCAGGGGAGCGCCTCCCGCACACGCCAGCTCCGTGCGCAGGCGGGGCGGGAGGTCTGAGCGCAGGCGGGGCACGTCCGGCCACCACCTGCAGACCAGCAGGCTCGCCGAGTTGGCTGAGCGGTCAGCGGCGGCGCTGGGCAGCCTCGGGGCAGGGGCCGGGGGCAGCCGCCTGCGCCCAGCACTGAGGAGGCTCGGGCGCCCCGCCAGGAGAGGCGGGAGGCTCGGCGGGCACGTCTGACGCCGAGCTGTCCTGGCGAGGAGGCCCGTCTGCCACGGCCGAGGGCAGCCCCCAGCACCCCAGAGGCCCCCTCCACAGGGGCCAGGAAGAAAAACGCCCTGACCCTGGCCTCGGCCAAGCCCGGGAGCCAGGTCACTGGTCAGCTGCCCCCGCACAACGTGGGCAGCGCCTGCCGGCCAGGAGTGGGGCCCGCCGGGTCCTAGTCGCCTCGTCCTAGTCGCGGCGACCCCCAAGCCCCGGGCTGTGTTTCTGAAAGGGTCGAGGCTGCCGCAGAACGGAAGCCCTGGCGTCCGAGTCCAGCCTCCTGCCGAGGGCACCTGAGGGGACTCTGAGGCGGGCGTGACTGAGGGCCAGCCCGGGCGCGAGTGTCCACGGGTGTCCAGAGGCCGCAGCGCCGCCCCCCGCTGAGTGGTACCGGGTCACGGCTCCTCAAAACCCAAATAAGTAAATATACAGGAGTGTTAAAGTCATACAAAAACTATTTTTATTATTCTTAACGCCAGTACAGTGGCTTTTGGCATAACTATTCATTTCTAATACAAAATTGGATTAAATAAATACCATCCAATGTATAAATAGACCGTGAAACGATTTTGAGGCTTAAAAAAAGAACTCTTCTGTAAATAAAAAAATTAAAAAATCTCTTCAGAGGTGCGTCAAAAGCGGAGGACGCCATCTTGGACTCTGCCCCACATGCATCGCGGCCTAGCGCGGAAGTCTCCGTGCCCGGCTTCGCGGGTGAAGCACGGGAGGCCCCTCGGCGCGCCCCGGTGCTGCCGCAGCGGCGCAGTTTTCCTCTGTGGTGCTCGGGGTCCCTCTCCCCACTCCAGACCAGCACCGCGCCCGCAGGGCTGGCTGGGGGCGGGGGTGCCCCGAGGCCCCGGGGAGGCGAGTCCTTCAGGGCGGGGGCAGGACACTGGCCTGGCGAGTCTTCACTGGGCATCTGTGGGCTTCTGACCCCAAACCTGCCTGCCCCCACTTTCCAAACAATTGGGGTGCGGCTAGGGCCGCGAGGGCCACCGCAGCAAGCCATCCACGCCCCCGTGACAGGGCAGAGAAGAGGCCCCACGGCGAGGCTGTGGCCCCAAAAGCCCAGCTATGGGGCCCCACTCTGCCTCACTGTCTAGGCCCGTCTTAGGGGGAAACGCAGTGGCCAAGATCAGCCACCAGGTTCAGTTTGACTTTGACTCTTTCGATGTGTGGGGGGCACAGTACTGGCGGGGGGAAAAAACATGCGAGCAGGCACAGGAGAGCCCTGAAAGTACCCCCCGAAAGCAGCCTCCGGCTGTCATTACAGGAGGCCACGTGCGCCCCGACGCGCCTGCGGGAAGGCCGGAGGCCCCTCTCTGCACAGCTCGGGCGCCCGCAGTGCGAGTTCTCGCCGCACGAGCCGCGTGAGGACGCGGAGAACACGAGGGGCAGCAGCAGAGACCACCAAGGGCGAGGAGCCGAGCAGCCTGTGGGGGCGACCCCGGTGGGCGCTGGAACTGCACCACAAAGGCCCAGTCATCAGGCGCGCTCCCGAGGGGGCGGCACCCCCACCCCCAACCCCACCCCGCGCAGCAGTCCTGCTCTGCCGCCACCCTGAGCTGGCGCGGTCCCCCTGCACCCCGACCGGGGACACCAGCCCGGTCCGAGTTCAGTGTCTACGGGGAAGAAGTCGATTCGCCCCGACCTTCTCCAGGCACTGGAGGAGCTTCGCCCCAACAGTGGCTGACACAGCCAGACCGCGCAGGGCTGAGGGGAGAAGACCCAGCGCGTGCACAGAGGAGGAGACTGGGGTGGGGGGTGGGTGCCACAAGCCATGCCCTGGTGTCCAGAGGGCTCTTCGCGTGGACAGAGAGGGTGCGCGTCACAGCCTGGCCTTCCCAGCACTAAGGGGAAAGGTCCCTAGAATTTTTTGCTAAAAATGACCTGAACTTGCAAATAACTCACATGCCAAATGGTTTTAGTCAGTATTTTCAAAGGGGAAAAAAAAATCCTCCCGTGTCCTAACTTCGATTTTCATTTATCGTTATTCCAAAGTAGATATGCTATGATGAGATATTCCTAAAAGCAGTCGCCTGTCCGCAAAATCCCGGCGATGCGGAGACGGAGAATGCTCCCGTCAGAAGCCTCTCCGAGGACCAGCGACAGAGCGAGACGGGCCTGCACGCCCCCAAAGGCGCAGGTGAACGGGTCTTTATAAAGCCCTAGGCTTGCAAGGAATGTCTTGCACAGAAGCAGCTTTTGTAAGTAGAAATAAATCAAATTAACACACTAATGTCTTGTTTGCCTGCTAATAAATCGCAAAACTCACAAAGGCAATCATCGATAAGACCTTTTTCCTTTCTCTTTAACCCAAATAAAAGCAGGTGTCAGTCACCTGGTCAGGCCTCACGGCGACAGCTCGCCAGCACAGCCCCGACTGCGCCCCGACAACCAGGAACGAAACAAACCCTTCCGGAGACCGTCCTGAGATGACGTTTAATGCTAAAACCAAAATAAATAATCTAGTAAGAACACAAATTTTAAAATTCCAATAATTTCAACTTTGGGGATACTTGTTCATCAAAATTAATCAACATCTCTAAAATATTTTCATACAAAATTATAAAAAGAAAAGTGCATTTTAAAAAGCAGAACCTTTAAAACTCTGGCACGATGACAGTTATTCTGGAACACACCGACCGGCCAGGTCCACACACTGACATTCAAGGAAACGCAGAAGGTCTAGGAGTCCAGTATCACAACAATCAGTCAAATAAGGCTTCTTTTTCATAAAAAAATATACAATACACGAAGCAGTTTGAAAAAAAGTAATATTATTTAACAGTTTTCTGACTTAAATATTCTCACATAACAAAAGTTTTTATATTACCACCAATATTACCTATATACATATGCCAAAAACAAACAACGAAAGATTCAAGATGCCCTTTCAAAAAATAACAGTGAAATGTCTTTCTTTCGGAATCTGAAATGACTCCTCTCTTAATATACAAAGTCCATACGGTATTTATAATAAAACTACTCTCTGTTGAAACCAGGGAGGCAATGAGAGAAATAAAGGCAATTATTTTTCAGGAAAACAAAAACCAAAAGCCCCAGCTTTCTGTCACAATGAAGAGAGCGCCATGTATGAGGAAACGAACCCAATACTGATCGGAAGTGCCCGCAAGAGGTAAGACCGGACGCCCGTGCCGGACCAGCGCTCTATTTACAACACACACTGCTCAGTGCGCAGAGGCCCGCAGAGCTCCGTACATGGTATTTATATATAGAACATATAAATAATTTCGGAGGAGAAATTCACATGAAGGAAGGAACTTTCCATCTTTGGAATGCTGTCGGAGGACGCACACTGCCCCAGCGCGGGGTGGCATTTGGTGTGGGACATGTGGCATGTGGCACCATCGATGATACTAAAGAATTCCCTGAAATAAAAACACGTCTGTTCACGCACGAGGTGGCGGCCGCGGGCCCTCACGGCTGCCCCAGGCCACGCTGGGTCCCGCCCCCTCCTGTCGGCGACATATGGCTTGTGCTTTCTGCCGGGCCCCGGCCCGGCCCCCCGGGAGCGGCGCTGGCAGACGTCCTGCGTCAGACTCGCTCTGCTCCGTGTCCACGCCCGCTCCGCGTCCTCGTGACTAATGATTAGATGCTTGCACTGGAGAGAGAACCGGTCCAGCCTTCTCTCGAGATATTAGTTCTATTAACTTAAGGTCACCTAAAAAAAGAGTCAGTTTCTACTAATTGCAAAACACACAGAGAAAAAACTTGGCAAAAGCTCCCCTGTGTGTTGGAACATTCTTTCTGGGCTGCACGCACCTGCCACACGCTTGTCCAGAGTGCTGCTTCTGGCGGCAGCAGGCACAGGGAAGCCTGCTCGGCTCTCCCTGAGGACGCCTGTCTTTGCCAACACAGAGATCACACGCAGCGACAGCAGGGCCCAGCTCCTCAACTGGACGCGCCGGCTGGGCACAGCGAGGCACCGGGCGCGGTACCTGAGGTCAGTGATTCGTAGACAAACGAAAACAACGTGTTTACACTTTCCCAGTATTTTTCCTAAAAGTCTCTGAAAGACAATGATTCTTTAGATAAAGTTAGAGCTAAAAAACTGCCGTGGTGATGTCTGCAGCGCTCGAAGCTTCCCAAGGGCAGACTCCAGTGCCGTGTCCTTCAGAGCCCTCGCCTGGCCGGCCCGGCTGTCAGAACACGTCAGCCAGCGCCGGCCACTCGCCGGCCGCCTCCTGCACCACTGCCTCCAGCTGCAGCGCGCGGCCCAGCTCCTCCGCGGCCGGCTCCTGGGGGCCGGGAGGGTCCTGCAGCGTCCCTGCGGGGGCAGCAGAGCAGCGTCTCAGACCCCGGCCCAGCGACACCCGGAAGCACAGCCGGGCCCCTGGACCACGTGCCCCGCTCTCCGCGCTGAGAAGGGGCATCTGGGGGGCGGGCGCCACTGCGTGGACCGCTGACGCCCGGTGTGGCAGGGCGCGAGCGAGCTCCCTGCACGCACAGCCCCACGCACCCGTGGGACCGGCTCCCGGCGCTGTGCCCCAGCCCCCGTGGGCCTGTCCACACATGCGCCCCAGGCCCGTCAGAGAGACGCGGCGACTGGGGGGGCGGGGTGGGGCACGCGCCCAGGCCCCCCGCCCGGTCAACGGCAGCCCCGGGGCCCGGCAGGCAAGGCTGGCACTCGCGGGGAGCGGCCCTCCGGCCGGCCTTGACCCCATCCGAGGCCGCGGGAGGGACCCACCGGTGTAGCTGTGCGCCCGCCGCATGTGCAGCTTCATGTTGCTCTTCTGTGTGAAACCCATGACGCAGTGTGTGCACTTGTAGGGCCGCTCGCCCGTGTGCTTCTTCATGTGCACCTGCAGGGCGCTCTTCTGGTTGAAGGCCTTCTCACACAGCGCGCAGGGGAAGGGCCGCTCGCCTGCGGAGACAGGGCCGAGGCTCGGGCGCCGCCCAGTCCGGCCAGCGCACACCGAGCAGCGGCGTGGCTCAAGACGCAGGACCCTCGGGCCTGCTCCAGCCGCCACCGAGGAGAGCACAGGGGGGCAACACTGTGGCGGGGAGTGGGCGGGGCTGCGGAGATGGCCGAGTGCCCGGAGGTCGGGACCCCTGCAGACGGGGGCAGGACAGAGACCGCAAGGCGGCACCGCTGTGGTGGCCTGGGCCCGCCTTTCCACCCAGAGCACAGAAGCGGGGCTGCCAGGGAGTGGAAAGGGTGAGATCGCCGACAAGCGAAAACACGGGCTGCCGAGCTGGTGTTTAACCACCAAAACGATGCTCCATCCTACTCCCCAAGTCTGACGTGGCCCCGCGAGCGCGGCCCAGGTAACCACGCAGGAGGTGGCGAGGCAGAGGCGGGAGCGTGTTTCCTCGCTGCACGGGCTTCGCCCGAGAGACTTGGCAGGCGGAGCCGGAGGCAGGAAGAGCCAAGAAGAAACAGTTTGGAGAGAGAAGCGGCGGGATCCTCAGGCCCAGGGCAGGAAGCTGGCAGCGAGGTCGCACTGACCCATGTGCCCCTTCCCGGCCGTGCCCCCCCTTCTGGGCCGCGCCCGGCCCCTCACCCGTGTGGATGCGGCTGTGGCGCTCCAGCTGGCTGGGCTTGGCGAAGGCTTTGTCGCACGTGTCGCACTTGAAGAGCCGGGGCTTCTGCGAGCTCACGGAGGGCCCGGCCTGGTGGGTCTGCACGTGCTCCTGGGGGACAGAGGGTCACACACGGCTCCCCGCCCGCAGGTGGAGACGCGCTTTTCTGGCACATTGCTCAAAAATGCCACATTTCTGAAGATCGTGGCAAGAAAGGAACGCGCACATCTTACAGTGTCAGACTGAATCTTTTGAATCTCTCAACGATCACAGAGCTATTGTGTCACGTGCAGTGACACCTGTTACCGGAAACACCTTTAGAGATTCCCTTCACCGACCTTTATGGTGCTGCCTCTTTAAAAACACTCCTCTTCTACCAGACAACATGACAGGGTGCGAGCTTCTCTGCCCCCTCTGCGCTAAGCGAGGCGTCAGGCTAATGACACCCCTCAAGCTCCCACAAAATCCAAGCACTAGGACCCTTCCCAAATGAGGCGCCCGAGGCTGCAGGGATCCGAGGCCCTTGGGCCCAAAGGCGCTCGCCAGTCCTGCGCAGGCCTGAGGCACGCACCATCCAGCCACTGGCCAGCAGTGACGGGCGTCCCCGCCCAAGCAGCAGCAGCAGAGGGCCCACGCAGGACGCTGGGTGGCTGGCCGCGCCCGGCCGACCAGAAAGGATACGTGGGACCACGTGCCTCCGCACGGGGCCGCAGGGCCCCCGCACAGGGCCTGGCTCCTCCCCTGGCAGCACCCCTGGGCCTCTGGGCGCCGCCGTGAGGTTCGGCCGTCACGCCTGGGCCGATTCCCGCCAGCACACTGTACCCCGTGGGGCCAGGGAGAGCGAGCCCCACAGAAGCCCCGGTGCGCTCACGGGGATCAGGGCTCCGTGCCCCAGACCCCGCCACGGCGGCAGAGGTCGAAGCCCCGCCGGCCTGACAGGCGGCGATGCGGCTCCCAAGTCTGCCCAGACCGCCTGCGAATCGCGCCCGCGCCCCCTCAGCTGTGCACAGCAGGCCCGTCACACCCAGCACCCATCAGGCACCTGCCTGCGCCGGTCTCGTCCTCCAAACCCCGGAGCCCGGCAGCCAGGCCTGGCGTGGGCCTACCTTGAGGTGCGTGGCGCGCTTGAAGGCCTTCCGGCACACGGGGCAGACATGGATGCGCTCCCGGCCGTGCGCCTCCTTGCTGTGGTGCAGCAGCAGCGCGGCCGAGGCGAAGGTGCGGCCGCACTCCAGGCAGGCGTGCAGCCGGCCCTCCTTCTCGGCCGGGCCCGCGGCCAGGTTGGCAGAGACGTCGGCCACCTGCGGGGTCAGGTCAGAAGCCGCCGTCACATGACCGGCACCGCAGGCCATACGGGACCCTGGTCACGGGGGCCTGCGGCACGTCCAGCTGGCTCGAGTGCGGGCAGGGCGCCCCGGGCAGGCACTGTGCCTGGCGCCACCCGCGTGGGTGCCACCAAGGGCGGGTCCTGCATCAGCTGGCCGTGGCCTGCGCTCTGGCTGTGCTGGCCGCTTCCTCCTGAGAAACAGCAGCGACGACACTGGCGTCGTGCAGCACCTGCCCGCACGTGCCCGACATGCCGGCGTGGGCAGCGGCCCCAGCTGAGGCGGTCGGAGGACAAAGCGCCACGGCCCGCGCCGGACGGACACCCCCCACAACCGCCGTCTCGCGCCGAGCGGGCCCCAGGCGTCCAACGAGAGGCCGCCCCATCCCCAGTGGTGAATCTGGCAGGGGTTATGACTGCGCTTTTATGGACAACAGTTCAGTTCCAGAGATGGAGACTCGTGTGCAGACTTATTGAAAGAAAACTGAAAAAAAACCAAAAACCAATGAAATTCATCGAGTTTATCAAAAACTTCTCCTTCACACCAAGATAAGCAGAAATGGTTAAAATTAAAAAAAAAATACTCCACAAAAGGTTTCTGCCAGGTGCTGCTAATGCTCCTTAGCTGTGATGTCATAAAGAATAGAATGGGCAAAAACAGAAATAAACTACAAAAGACCGGAAAACGCTACGCGCAAACACGGCCGGCCCGGCCCAGAGGCAGCACCACGACACGTGTGGACACGCGTGGTCTGGGGGACACGGGCCACAGCACGCACGTGCGGGGTCTTCGCACGTGACACAGCTCTTCTGCGTCAAAGACGACGGAGAGCAGCGGCTGGGCGACAGCGAGGCGGCTCCGTGGCCGCGGGCGAGCCGCAGGCACTGCGACAGGAGAGCCCAAGGTCCCGCGAGACAGACGCGCAGAGCGTGGCCTCCGGCTCGGCCCTCCGCCCAGCGCCAGCGATGTCTTTCTCACCAGAAGACCAGAGAGCATTTTAAAGCTCATCTGCTGAGGCTGTCCGGGCAGCAAGGCGAATACTTCTAAAACTTACCCCCCACACTTCACTTCCAGCCAACAGGCGGAAACTAGATCAGCACGTTACTGCTCAGGGCGTCTCCCTGGTGTCGTCATCAGGATTCAAGGGGCCTCAGCCAACCCCAGCGCAAGCCAGTGCCCCAGGCCGGCCCAGGCCTGGGCTCAGCTCCGCCCCCCAGGACCGGCCACGCCCCCTCCCGGCCAGGCGCGCGGCGGTGATACCTGGTAGGCCACTTCTTCACAGGCGGCCGAGGGCTGCGGGGTGTGGCTCAGCAGGATGACCTGGGGCGAGCCGGCTCCTCCTTGGCCCGGGAGAGAGGGGTCGGCGAGCAAGGCTGGGAACTGCGGACCCTGCCCAAGAAAACCCCTATTTGAGCGCCGAGAGGCCATCCAAGCCAGGAACGCTCCCACACCTTCTGCCCACGGGTCGGCACGGCCTCCGAGAGCGAGCCGCAGAATCCCCTCGGTGGCCGGCAAGTCCCCGGGGCCAGTGCAGCAAGGGAGGCGGACACCCACCCAGTGGACGTCGGCAGCACCCAGGCTGGGGGGGGGGGTGCGACAAGCAAGGGGTGCCGGCAGGCCACGCAGGGCACCCCCACGTAGGGCGTCTGCAGAGGCGCCTGGGCAGGGCACCAGTCCTGTCCCGGCAGTGGACACCTTTTTTAGTAACTTTCTATAATGCCCGAGTTTTCTTTATTTTCTCGCTTTTGCACTTAATACAACATTTTTAACCAGAAAAAAGCCTCCCATTCTCTGACGAACGCCCAGCACCACCCCGAGGAGACCGGGCCTCGGGAGGCCCCGCGGCGGGGTGAGCACCCACCTGAGGGGCGATGTTGAGCGTGACCGTGTCCAGGCCGCCGGACAGCAGGCCCTGCGTGTCGGCCAGGGTCAGGGTGACGCTGGCGTCGGCTGCCACCCCCGACGAAGACATGACCAGGTTCTGGGCAGCCACGGCAGATGGGGACAGGGGCGTGGGCGCGGGGAGGCTGCCGGGGGCGGAGCTCATTTCTGCAAGAGACGCGGGGCAGGGCCTCAGTGCGCGGTGGCTGCGGGCGGGAGGGGACTGTCCTCCGCACTGACCGCCTGGGCCCGCTCCCGCGCCGAGAACACCACAGCCGCGCTGACCCCGACTGAGGTCGTTTTCTTTCCCGGAAACCCGTATGCATGAGGAAGACAAGTGGGCCACACGAGCGTCTCTGTGGGGGCAGGGAGGCCGGACAGAGGCCCGGGCGCAGGGTCACTCTGGAGCAGCTGTTTCCCAGCCGTGCTCACGCATGAGCTCGTTCCCTGTTCACTACAAGCGGGTCCCTCCGAGCTCCAGGAGGCGCCTCCTTCGCCCTGAGCCAGCGAGCTGACACGAGGGAGCGTGGGGGCGGGGCGTGCCGCCCTTCCAGGTAGACCTGCTGGGGCCTCGGTGGGGCGGCTCCTGGGCAGGCTTGGCCAGTGCTGCTGACCCGCCCCCAGCCGCGGGGCAGCGCCCACGTACCTGAGGCGCTCAGGGCGGCGCTCTGGCCCAGCAGCTGGTCGTTGCTGATGGTTAGGGTGGCGGCCGCAGGCTGGCTGCCGAGCGCAGGTGCCGACAGCCGGAGGCTCCCGTTCAGCTCGCCGGCCCCACCTGCGCCGTGCTGGACGAGGTCCTGGCCTGCGCAGAAAGCGACACCGTGTGAGGAAGGCCGCACCCACTGGCGCTCGGGGCGCGAAGCCTGCACCAGCGCCCCAAAGCCAGTTCACTCGCAACAGCGTTTGTAGGAGTGGATGAGAGACCACAAAGTACATTTCTCTAAGTAAAAATAATAACTCAAAACTGTAAATTTAAAAATGCTCCTTAAGGGTTCTACTTTAATCCAGTATTTTGACCCTTAAAATTACGCACTTGGTTCAACCAGACTCGCGGCGAGCCGGAAACAGCGCCCTGGGAGAGGCCCGCCAAGCGCGGCACCCTGCGCTGAGGGGCCCTCGCCCCAGCCGGCCTGTGCTCCCAGCGGCTGACACACCTGCCTGAGGCTGCCGGGGCGCCTCCGAGGGGACCCCCGCAGCGCAGTGTGTGGCCGCGCGGGCACAGGAACAGGAGGGTCCAAACTGCGCAATTCTCTGGAAACCACACCAGGGACCTCGGGAGACGTGCCAAAGACAGCGGCTCCCCAGCTTGGCCACCCGGGTGCCAGACACACGGGAACTCGGAAAACTCCAGGGACAAGGCCGCAGCACTGAGCTTCCGGCCCCCGCTGGTCTCGGCCTGCAGACCCACAGCGAGTGAGCCCCCACGGCAGAGGCAGGCGCCCAACAGAGCCTCCGGTCACAGGAGGCTGCGGCAGGGCGGACACCACTTTTCTGGTGCTGACGGCGCAACCGAAACTTCAGGGGAGACCTTCACGGGCACGTGCAAGAGAATCTGGGGGCTGAGGGCCAGCCGGGGTCTGCGCCCACGCGAGGCGCTGCGGGCGCACGCAGAGGGTGGCCGAGGCGAGGCCGCGTCTCCAGCCTACCAATTCTCCGCGTGGATGGGAAAGATGAATCCCTCAAAACTGCAAACGTCTACCAGAGAGCTACGTTTCCATCCCAGGTGACCAGAAGTGACACACACGATGACGATCAAGACGAAATCGTAAGCCCCGAGTTTGGGGAAACCTGCAGCGAGCTGGCTTGGCGTCCTCTCCCACGGTAAACCTTCTGAGCGGACTCTTTTTAAAGATGAATTACATTTGTCTACTTTTCTGAGTAAGCGGATCAGCAAAACACACACACAGAGACAACAACGAAGGGCTCGATGACAGGCAGAGGTGGGCGAGGCAGGTGCTGCCCTCAAGCCCGTCCGCTCGGCCTGGTCTGGCTCCCCCGCAGCCCAGGCCCATGAAAAAGTAAGTTTCTTCACAAACCACTTTCTTAAGGAAGCCTGTGAGGTTTCCAACACTAAACCTTAGGCCCACCCGTCACGAGAGGAAGGCGGCTACGGAATCACCCCGACCCCGCGGCCACGTCTGCTGCCCGGCGCCGTCCAGACGTCCAGGAGAAGCTTCCCGGGCTCCTGCTGAGGTTAAAGGAGCAAGGACACCCGCGCAAAAGCAGGCTTCTGCTGTTCCTCCAGTAACTTTTCTAAGGACAGCTTCCGCAGCAGCCTCCCTGAGGCAGAGAACGCCCCGCAGAGCGCAGCCAGCCCGCCACAGCCGGCGTCTGCAGTGGATGCGGCTTCCCGCCCGCACTTGGTGGTGCAGCGGCCTTGCTTGTAAGGACCGCCCCCCACAGCTGGGAGGCTTTCCGTAGGCAGCGCTGTCTGTGAATTCACTGACGCGCTCGGCTCGTGCTAAGGGTCGCAGAAACCGCCACTCACTGGCCAGAGGACTCCGCGGAGGTGGCGAGTCCACAGCGCGGGGGGGCCCCAGGGAAACGTGAGCACTAACACTGAGCAGGGGCCTGGCCAGCGCCTGCCTGGCACGGGCAGCGCAGGCTTCCGGGGCGCCCACTGGGAGGGCGGCTTTCTACCCTCTTCTCTACCTCTCAGTTTCCTGCCATACCTCATGCAGTCTGAGTAGGACTCTGGAAAGACGAGCAAACAGGTATCTACGGTGCCCCAAGGGACACAGGCCTTGCCGCTCCATGCCCTTCAGGGTAACACACAGGAGGAAGCCTCAGGAAGCTGGTTCTCTGCTCTTTGCTAAACCATAAATGTGCAGCAAAGACACCCACCTCAAACAAGAATGATGGCCAACGCGCTTATTATCGATCAGACTTGATCTGTGAAGTTTTCTCTAAACTGGAATTTCCCACGTAAATGATAAGCACTTATTGAGCACTGACTGCATGCAAAGCTCAACGCTGCAGAAAACTCACGAGGCAAACCTGAACCGCAGGGGAGGTAGGGACGACTGACCGGAGATGGTGAGGGTGATCTCCTGGGGCGGCCCCGAGGCGGACGCGGCGGTGGGCCCCGCCGCTTGGGCCAAGACCTGGCTCAGGCTGGAGTTGTTGATGGTCAGGGTGATCTCGTGGGGGCCGCCGGAGGTGGACACCAGGCCCTGTGAGGTCATCACTTGAGAGAGGTCGTGAGTCCCTAGGCAACATTACAAAGCAAACCAAGGCTCAGCAAATACCAGTCATGTCCGTTTGGTATTAAAGACAGCGGAGCCATCATTTCAGAAAGAGGAAGGTTCAAAATGAAGCAATTCTCTCCCCCACCCTCACCCACGGAGGCAAGGACGCCTGGGGCCGAGCTGGCGGCGGGGGCAGGGCAGGGAGGCACCCCGGTGAGGCTGCAGCCGCGCCCAGCCCCGGACAGCCGGGCCTGGGGGCCCCGCAGAGGCAGACGGCTGCCCAGGCTGCGGGTGAGCAGCCGAGGGAGGCCCTCACCGCTGCTGCTGGCGGCCAGCACAGGGTCCTGCTCGGACAGCGGGCCGATGGTCAGGTTGGCAGAGGTCACCGTGGGCTGCAAGGACAGGCCTGAGATGGGCTGGATGACCACGCTGGCCGGCACCGTGCTGTCCGGGGTCTGGAGGGAGCCGTTCTGCGGGGCCAGGCCGGGCTCCCCGGCCAGCTGCTGGGTCAGCAGGTTGCTCTGCTGCAAGGTCTGCTGCAGGATGCTGGGGTCGATCTGAAGAGCAAGACCCGCGAGTGAGGACGCTGGGGGCCGACGGGACCAGAGCACGCGGGGGTGGGGGGGGCGGCACCTGCAGCGTGATGTTGTTAATGCTGGAGGCGTCGATCCCAGAAATCTGGACGTTTGGCCCCACCAAGTTCGCAGCCAGCTGCAGCTGTATGCCCTCCAGGGCGGCCAGGCTCCCGTCCGTCAGGGACACGGTCCAGTCGCCGCCAGCTGCGGAGCGCGGGAGAGCCCGGGTGTCAGAGGAGCCGCTCCGCAGGGAAAGGCTCGCTCCACGCGGACACGCTGTGAGACGTGAGCCGCCGCGCGCAGGGACGAGCCGGAGCCGGGGCACCAGCACTTACACCACACGTGCCGCCACCTACCCGCACACAGCGAGCCCGTCCTCGCTGACCACACCGGACGGCAGGCGGGGGCTCCGCGCAGGCCGGGCGCCCCCACCGCGCTCGCGAACAGGGAGGGTCGCGGAAGAGCCCCGCGGCGACAGCTGCCGTTTACTGCAGCTCATTAAAAACAACCACCTGCCCTCTGGCCAGACACCAGGATGGGTCCGGTGCCCGCAGCAGCCGCCACCCAGGACACCAGCCCCGCGTCGGCGTGCTGGGAGCGGCCCTCACACAGCGGGTCTGCAAGCCCGTGGGAAAGGAGCACCTGGGCCTGATAGAAACAGCCCAGACCAAGACCTGAAGCACCGAGCGGTCGCATGAGGGAAGGCAGACGGGACCGGCCAGTGAGCGTCAGAGACAGCTCGGCCTGTCCGCGGCTCTGCGGGGACCCACGGGAAGGGCAGGCCCGCGCTGCGATGCTCCCCGCGGGCAGGACAGGGCCGCTGGCGGCCACCCCGTGCTCACCTGACACGGCCGCGGGGAGAACGGCCTGGCCCACGAGGCCTTGCTGCAGCAGGCTCTGCTCAAACTGCCCGGCCAGCACGGAGCTGTTCATGACGAACACACTGGGGTCGGCGGGCGGCGGGCCGAGGAGGCTCCCAGGCGGCAGGCCTTCCGCCGGGCTCCGGGCCGCCGGCTTGCGGCCCTTCTTCGGGTCGGGCTTGTAGTGGAACTGCATGTGGGTCTTCCTCCGGCCGGACGTGCGGAAGCGCAGCTCGCAGTGCGGGCACTTGAAGGGCTTGGCGCCCGTGTGCAGCCGCATGTGCACCTTCAGGCTGCCCTTGGTGGAGAAGGCGTTGCTGCAGACGTGGCAGCTGAAGAGCTTCTGGCCTGCGGGGCAGCCAGGCGTGAGCGGGCCGTCCCCAGCCGCCGGGCCGGGCACCCCCGGCTCTCCGGAGAAGCCCATCCCTGTGGCACGCCAGAGGGGACGGCGTTGCTGCGGAACCCAAGGTGACACGCCCCCCACTGAGCTCCAGTGGCGCCGTGACGGGGGCAGCGCCGCACCAGGCCCTGACCAGAGCATCTGGCTGTTTCCCGGGGGCCGGGGGCTGAGGGCGATGATGGAACAGCAAGACGCGGGTCCGTGGCCCTTCCCTGGGACTTTGCAAAGGGCACGTGGACGTCACCCCAGACTCACGAAGCCCCAGCTCCCACAGGACCTCAACAGACCGAACCTCGTCACCCCAAAGGGGTGACTTTCAGGGTGTCAGGTTAGAACACTGCTTCTCTCCACACGCAGCGTTGTCTCCTGCTTCACACCACGCAGACATATCCCACGCTGGGCGTGACAAGCTCACACCCGCACCCGCGTGGCCGAACCCAGGCCTCCTGCGGCTGGCAGCCCTGGCAGGGTGCGGGCCTCACCTGTGTGGGTCTTCACGTGGCAGTCGAGTGTGGACTTCACGGTGAAGCTCTTGCCGCACTCGTCACACCGGTACGGCTTCTCGCCAGTGTGGATTCGGACGTGCCTGGCCGGAAAGCACTTGCGTTAGTGGTTTTCTTTTCGATTTTACCTGAAACTCCTTAGAGTCCCAGCTCTCCTGGACGGAGCAAGCCTGGGCGAACGAACAGCTCCAGCGTCACCCCCCGCGAAGCGCCCCAAGGACTCAGACACGGAAGTGGCCGAAAGCCTCGGCCAAGTGCCTGGCCAGCAAGCGCCGAGGCAGGCCGCCCCCAGCAAACACAGGGCGGTGGGGGGCAGCTTGGGGGAGACCGGCCCAGCTGGGCACACGGAGGCCCACCTGCACCTGGAGCCCAGAGCACATCAAGCTGGGAAGACCCCCGGCCAGGGCCCCTGCGGCCAGGCCTGGGCTGGCGCCCCCAGCAGCGCCCGGCTCCGAGGCCCAGCTCCAAGGCGCACAGAGCCCACCGCCGGGGCGGCCCCTCAGTGGCTCAGCACAGAGGGCTGCTACCGCACCGCGCAGCAGGGAGGACGTCCTCCCGGGGAGGACGCTGGAGACTTAGCGACAGGTGAAGGGGGACAGGGAGTGGCCGGCCAGGGCGCCCTGCTTCGTAGAACACCCCGGCCTGCCCCGGAAGCTCTCAGCCGTGGGCAGAAGAGACAGTGGGCGCTGGCCGGCCACCCCCGCTCGCAGGTGGACGAAGCACGACCCACTCACCTCACCAGGTCGCTGGGCTTCTTGAAGCTCTTGGGGCAGTAGGAGCAGCAGTTGGCGAACCTGGGCTCGGCCTCGAGCTCGGCCTGCCGGTCCCGCAGCTCGCTGACACGGTCCTTCTCGGCGGCCGACTGCACCAGCACGCGCTCCGACACCGTGGCGCTCTCCTGCGGCCGCGTCTTGGCGAGCTGTGCCGTCTCCTCCTCGGTGAAGGTGATGACCTCGGGCCGCGGCCGCCGCACAGCACCCCGCTCCGCGCTCTCCTCCCCCTCCTCCAGGCACACCTCTGAGCAGAGCGAGGGGTTACCAGACCAGCCCCCAAAACACGTCCCAATAAAACAAGCAGGTTAAAACGCAACAGGGCGCAGGCGAGAGGCCCCAAGGCGCTGTGGGGACAGCGGAGGGTGTCGGGGCCTGCGGGCCGTGGGGGGAGCCCTCGAGTTTCTCCAAGGACCCCACCCCGCTTATTGCTGCTGCGGGCAGTACCTCCTGCCCCCGCCTCTCCCGGCGCTGGCGCGGCGGGGGCGGTGGCCTGGTGCCTCCGCATGTGCTTCTTGCAGTGGACGGTGGTCCGGAAGCCCTGCTCGCAGAACGGGCACTTGTAGGGCTTGGTGCTCGCGTGTGTGGCCATGTGCCGGGTCAGGCTGCCGTTGGTGGTGAAGGCCGCCCCGCAGACGCCGCAGCTGAAGGCCTTGACCCCTGGACGCAGCGACAGGAGCACGTCAGGACCCCGAGGGTGCGTGGCGGCCCTGTCCCCGACCGGCGTCCTGAGAGCACGCTGGCCACGGAAGCCACGGCCCCCGCATTCTCCAGGCGGACGTCCAGCTCTCCCCGTCCCTCAGAGCTACACTGCCACAGCATCGTGGCATCCAGAAGAGAGGCTACAAATGCGCCTCGTTTCATCGTTCCCACAGCAAACGACTTGACCAGGCCCTGAGACGCTTCTCACAGCACGGTTTTCAAAGGACTACCGAGAAGCCCCTGCCCGCGCGGCTGCAGCACAGGGCACGCTAGGGGTCTGCCTCTGGCTGCCCCGCTCCACACAGGCCGCGCGCCCAGCCCCGAGCCACCATCCTCCGGCCCCACAGGAGCCACATGGGGCTGCTCTCTGCTCACGCTGCGTCTCGGTGGGGGCGGGCTCCACGGCTCCGGGGGACCCGCCCTCAGAGGCCCTGCACCCTGCACCGACTGACGGGCCAGCGCCGCCCCAGCCTGGTCTGTGCATGCACCGGGGGCCCAGGGAGCGCACGGCACAGCCGGAGCCACGCGCCAGCAAGGCCCGCAGAGGGGCCTGCTATGACGCTGCAGCCCCCGCGGCCCCGTGATGCCCACGGCGGGCAGCGGGCCTCCTAGCAGCGGACAGACCATGCCAGGAAGGCCAAGGCGATGAGCAGAAGAGCGGGACGGGGGCATCCCGCGGGGCGCGGGCACAGGGCGGGGGGGCGGGTGCAGGACCTGTGTGCGTCTTCTCGTGGGACTTGAGCACCCCCGAAGAGACGAAGCCGCGCCCGCAGAGCTTGCACTTGTAGGGCTTCTCCCCGGTGTGCGAGCGCACGTGCTGCTTCAGGTGGCTGGACTTCTTGAAGCCTTTGCTGCAGTAGTCGCACCTGCGGCGACAGGGACAGGGAACGTGACCGCCCGCCCGGACGGCCAGCCACCGCCCCCAGGCCGCGCCCAACCCCTCAGCTGCTCGTTGGCCTCGTGACGCCAGAGCGGCGCCCGCAGGCCTCCTGCCAGTCACCCAGACCCCCCCGTCAAGCACCACGGCAAGGAGACCGCGGCCATCCCTGCTGAGCCTGAGACATGTGGCCCGCCCGCCTCGGCCAGACGCCCTCGTACGTCCCGGCAGCCGGGAGGCCAATTTCTAGACCCTTCTGGGTTATAAAGTAAGTCTTGAAACAGATTTCCTGGAGCTATTTTGAATATGAAAACAGCGCGTATCTTTGCCCACAGCTGTTGTGGAACATATGAAAATTAAGCTTAATTATAAATTTCAAAATTCCTATTCCTATACCACAGAAAACTGAAAATTCCGACAGACTGTTCTGTCCCATGTCTTTTTCCCACTGGTGAAGGGTCACGCCTGCTAGGAGGTCAGTGACACTCCCAGCCCGTCTCTCGGAGCCCCGGACCTGCGCAGACAGGCTCCCTGCACCGGCGCCAAGGGGCAAGGGCTGACGCGCACGTGTACCCCAACGCGCACACGCGGGATCTGGGGAGCTGCCGTTCAGACAGAGGCCAGCAGACGGCATCCGCCAGCCAACTTTACGGAGAATTCTGTATGTGCAACTGGTTGATTCTAGTCCATGCGTCACTAGAAGAAAATGTCCTGTTTGCAGACTAAGTGGCATGGCGCTGACTTCTCGCTGGGGAAAGCAGACTCCCAGCTCGCTGCCCCGCGGAGACATGGAACCCACCCAGCCTCGCCCGGCCTCTCCCCAGGCAGGCCCACACAGGGACTACGGAGCATGCTCCTCTGCGGGTAAGACGCCCACGTGTGAGGACACCCAGAAGGCTCTGGGGATCCCGTGTGGGAAACAAATCTATGAGAATAAAGCAAAGGAGTCACTTGGCCTCTTGAAAATCACGCGCTTCGTTAGCAAGACTTACCCATTTCCAGACATCTCAAAACCATTCGCGGTGAGGCAGATGTCAATTTTTAACAGGGACTATAAAATAGTAAGGCCTTTTTTTTCTGTTACATGTGTCCAGAATAAAAGTACTAAGATTTCATGTGTTTTAAGCCAACGATAAAATTCTCAGACGACTGCCGAGCCAGAACAGTCTCCAGGCAGACAGAGCTCGCGCCGCGTTTCTACGGCACACGCGCACCCACGTAGGCCCAGGCACGCGCTCGCAACGGGCCGGAGCGGCTGCCCCAGGACACCCAGGTCCAGAGCCTTGGGCCCGGCCGGGGTGGGCGCCGTGGTGACGACGGCATTCCAGAAGGAAGGAGGGATAACGGTGGCAGCACTCTCCGTGGCAGCTGGCTCCACGGCACACAGACTGTGCACACAGACAGATGAAGCTCACCGAGGCGTGGCGAGGGAGGAGGCGCAGCGGAAGCCCGGGTGTTTGTGGCCTGCGGTGCTGGCAGCGGCAGCAGCACCCCAATAGCCAGAGGCCGCCACCAGCCACGCCCGCTCTAGCAGCTGAATCTCTCTGGCCTTAGACCTCGTGCTGTAAGGGGAGGGCCGGACCGACAGCAGGCCCCTGGCGCGAGCGAGGCGCCAGCCCTGGCCCAGACCCACCTGTAGGAGCGCCGGCTCTGGTCCTCGCTGGCCTCCAGGAACGGGGGACGGGCGGCCTGCAGGTCCAGCTCCTCCGGGGGCGGCTCCTGAATCAGACACGTCGCCTACGGTTGACCACAAGCACACAGACCCTGACTAGCTGGTGGCACCGAGGACCTCAAGAACAGCTCAGCAGAGGGCAGCACACTCCTCCACGAGAGACCCCAGCTAGACCACTGCAGCCGCCCGGGCAGACGAGCACCGGAAGTCACTGACGCCCATTTTATGAATATTTTCTCTTAACCCACTGCACCGCAAAGCGGAATCAAGCCAACACTAACCGCCCCGCGCCCGCGGACGCAGCCTGTAGGAGCGGGTGCTTTCATCGGCTCCGTGCCTACTGGGGTGGAAAAGCCCTGTTTTCTAAAAGCATGAAGTCCCTGCACTGCTCACAAAGCCACGGGGGAGCAACAGGCACGCTCCGCACCCCCAAGGCCGCCGTGTGGTGGGGCGGTCACTCCCGCCTTCCGACCCCGCGCTGCAGCCCCGGGGGCTCAGTGAGAGCCGAGGGAGGATCCCGTCGGTGATTCTGCCCACGCCCGCAGGTCAGGGCAGAAGCAGCCTTGGAGAGCAGGGAACGGACCTGGATGACTGAGCCCCGCGGCAGTGCGCCCGCCCCGCCGCCACGAGTAAAGCGGGGCCAAGCGCCACATGCCGGGCCCAAGTCAGCTTCTGCTGTCAGCCACGCTGCTTCCCAGGCGGGGCCTGCGGGCCGGCCCAACAGCTGGCAAAGCGGCCAGCAGCGGCCTTGAAGGGCAGGGGCAACCGACTGGCCAGTCATCCCCATCACAAGTAAGAAGTTTCCCAAAATGGAAACATCGAAGCCAAAACTTAAATGCCTCTAACTTGGCTAAGATATAAAATTCTTAAATGTTGCATTTAATATTTATTTTCAGTATGCAGGCATTCGCTCTGTTTCCCTCTGACACATTTACGGTTTCATACATAAAAGTTGCGGTTCGGGGATGAAAGCAGCAGGTGTCCCCCAGGTGCTATTACACACGCCCTCCGGACATTCCTGCTTTGATCCCAAAGATAAAGCTACATCAAGGGGATAAAATCTTTAAGTAAGACTGTTCTAAGGAGAAAAAAGATGTAAGTGCTAAACTTTTAAGTTTTCATCTAAAATCGCTAAGTCTGAAGGAGTTGGCAGAACGACTCGCCTCTGCGACGCCAGCCCGAGCCCGACAGCAGGCGCGGAGCATGCACAGGACTCACCGCGGGGCCGGCGTCCGGGGCGGGCGCCTGCAGCAGGTCCTGCTGGTGGAAGCTCGTGGAGAGGGCCTGGGATTCTAGGGTGCTGGAGTCCTGCAGCTGCTGGACGGGGGGAAGCGGAGGCTGCTGACTGTACGTGTCGGTCACCGTGAAGCCTGAAACGTCACAGACGCGCATTTTATAAAACAGCACTGAAGCGAGGCAAAAACCCAGCTGATGTGGTAAAGATGCCCAGGGCCGCCTCCGCGCCGGCATCGGGCGCGTGCTCACACGCTTCGAGGGCACGCTGCAGGCCGGAGGCTACGAGCGGCCTCTGTCAGGCTGAGGCCACCCCCAAAGACGCGTCACCCCTAAGTCTCAACTTCTCCTGCTCTATCACTTTCCCTGCACTACAAGCACGGGCAGAACTACTGTTAAATCTGAGCAGGCCCCCAAAGAGCACGTATCTACACACTGACAACAGGACCCACGTAAAACACTGACTGAAGTCCCAGACTTCAGAGGGGCCACAAAGAAACCCCCGGCGCAGTCCCGAGTCTCCTGAGTCCCCAGCCACACTGACCCTGGGCCAAGCCGGCGGGTTCGAAGGGCTGCGCAGCGGGGGCCTGCTCCGCGAACTGGTCCATGTGCCCTTGCAAGGGGTGCTGCGGCGTCACGAACCTGTCTGAAGACGAGAAGGCAAAAAGGGGTTCACAGATTGGGGGCCATCTCAGATCTACGTAAATCTGCCACCTCCTCTTCTGGTGACGGCGGTAAAGGCGTTGTTTACGTGAAATGCATACAGTTGTCATCTCTGGACTTCAGACTATCGCTTCCCAGTTCAACCCCAAACAGCCAGCTCCGTAAGGGGACATTCCAGGCACAGCTGCACTCGCCAACCACTCAAAGCCTCCGCGGGGGTGCGGGAAGCGCGGCCACAGACGCCGCCCATGAGGCAGAGCAGCAGCCGGTCTGCAGCCGCCTGTGGCCCGCAGGACATATGCTAACCCCATGCTGCTGGGGTGAGGCCACGGCGGCCATGTCCTTCCGTGGGGCTCTGCTGGCAAGGAGTGGCGAGGCTGACCCCTAGCGGCCAGAGCAGGGAGCTGCAGGCTGCCCGCGTCTGGCCTGGCCATAACAGCGCTGCCCGCACAGAAGCAGGCCTGATGTTCTCAGACATGAAGGCCAGCGCCCCGCCTGCGCGCAGCTCCCCAAGGCGGCACGCACAGCAGACTCCGGCTCTCAGGGCACCAGATGCAGCGTGAAAGGTCAGAGACAAGGCCGCAAAGCCGCAGTGCGCTTCCCGGACACCCGGACGCTCACCTTCCTCTGCCTCCAGAGGCTGCCCTGCCAGCTGCGGGCCAAGCCCCGCGTCCTCTGAGCCCACGACGTGCTGCGGCTCCAGGTCCAGCATGGCCGCGGGGTTGGCGGCCACTGCGTCAGCCGGCGGCGGCAGCTCGGCGCCCTCGAGCTCCACCTGCATCTGCGCAGGCACCTGCACGCTCTGCGGGTCCGCGGCACCGCCGTCCAGCGAGGCCGCCTGCTGGTGCTGCTGGAGCTGCTGGGCAAGCTCGTACCTGCAGAACAGCCAGGACAAGCGGCGCGGTGGGGCTGCGGCAGGAGCACGGCTGCGTGGATTGCGACAGCCCACATGCCGCTCAGCACCTCCCCTCAGAGCCCCCAGCAGCGTGGCTGGAAACCAAGCACTAGTCATGGTTCTGAAGGAGGGTCAGGCCGCCTCATCTTCACGTGCCCTCAGGTCGGAGCGTGAGGGCGGCAGGGTGAGACGCCTCACAGGGCTCCTGAGAGCCTGAAGCCTCGCGCGTCAGCCGCTCTCCCGCACGTCACCAGGCCCAGAGCCGAACCACCGGACGGGCGCAGCAGCCACGTGCGTGTGCACAAGTGTGGCTGCAGTCCCTGCTGACGCCCTCCCGACTGCAGGCGCCCAGGTGGCGTCTCCGCAGACACTGTCCGCACAGCGTGCACTCGCCGCAGCAACGGCTCGCCGGGGCGAACAGGCTGACCCCGGGCAGGGTTCAGCCACAAGCCGCTGCGACGCCAAGCCGCGCCCTCTCGGACACCATGCCCGGCCCCGCGGGGTTCACCGGGGCTGCCCCAGAGCCCACCTGCCGGGCCCCACTCTGTCCCCCCGATTCCTGAGCTGCGCTGGCCGGGGCAGCACGAGGCTCCGCTCGCCCGGGGTTCCCGACCTGCACTGCAGTGCCCACGTGGCTCCAAGGCCAGTCCAGACAGTTCCTGAGGCTGGACACAGAGCGGAGGCAGGACGCAGGACCAAGGCTGCGCTCGCATGGCCAGCGGTGTCCTCAGCGCCCCCCGGGGTGAGCGGCCCTGGCCGGCGGCCGCGCATCACCCTGACGGTAGCAGATGGGGCGACTGCCAGGCCCCCTGTGCAGCAGCCGCAGGCAGCGGGCACTGTGCTGCGAGGAAGTGGGGCACAGGCAGCCTGAGCTGGGCGCCCGCCTGCCCCAGCCCTCGACAGCACGCGGAGCTTGCAGCCCCGCCGTGGAACGCCAGCACCACCGACCTGTGGGTCTTCATGTGCTTCTTGCAATTGAGCGCGGTCTTGAAGGTCTTCTGGCAGTAGGGGCACATGTAGGGCCGGAGGTCGTTGTGGATGCCCATGTGGCGCCGCAGGCTGCCGCCGGTGGTGAAGGCGCCGTTGCAGATCAGACACTTGAAGGACTTGAGGCCGGTGTGGGTGCGCAGGTGCGCCTTCAGCACCCCCGCGGAGACGAAGCCCCGGCCGCACTGCGGGCACTTGAAGGGCTTCTCGCCCGTGTGTGACCTGGGGGAGCAAGAGGCCGTGTTGGCAGCGCCCACACGCGACGCCACCGCGCACGGAAGCTCGTGCCCAGGCGGCCGCACATCGGCGCCGCGGCAGAGAGCAGCCCGCCACACCTGCACACAGCGCCGGGCGGGGGCCTGCTAAGGGCACAGAGCTCCTGGCGCCGAGGCCAAAGCCAGAACCGCCGTGAGCTGGGACAGCCCCTCGACACCCACCATCTCGTGGACAAGAGCCTCCTCTCTCCTTGCTGCTACGAGCCCGAGACGGGCCTGGGGCCCGCCGGGAACGCCCAAGGACACAGCTCCGGAGAAACAAACCAGGGGCTTCCCTGCCTAGCACCCACGAACACGAAATGTGTAACAGGAGCGATCGGACAATTCAGTGGGGGTTTCTGGTTAAATATCTGAGTCAAGACACTACAGAACGGGCCTCCCCGGTGGTGCAGCGGTTAAGTGCTGCGCTGTGGAGCTGTCAGCAGCGGCGACACAAGTTCGACGCCCGGCCGGGGAGAATCCCACATGGTGCGGCAGACCTCTCCTGCCTGCCCGCTGCTCCCCTCAGCAGTGTATTTCTGATCTGCCTGTTCTGCTACCCGCTCTGTCTCTGGTCAGCCCTCTCGCCGCCCCACGCCTCTGGCCTGTACCCCAACTTGTATGTATAAATAAAAAATAAATCTTTAAAAAAAAAAAAAAGACACTACAGAACGAAAGTGTCAATCATCAGTAAACATCCTGGGTCCAATGTGCACTTGAAACGCCGACTGTGCCACGACCCCCAGACGCCACTGGCCGAGCCCCCTCGGGGCCTTACCTGATGTGCTGTTTCAGGTGGCAAGACTTTTTATACGCGCGATGACAGTAAAAACACTTGTATGGTCTATCTGCTTCGTTTACAAAATTATTATTAAAATAACTTTGAAAAAACTGGTTTCTTGGAATAGGCTGGATAAGACCTAAAACCAAAAGAAAATCAGGAATAACTCACCAGCAACGCGACCACAGCTGCCAGAGGTGCCCGCTGGGCTCAGCGGCGCCTGTCTGATGGGTAGGGCATAGACGCCAGCGCTGCAGCCCTGGGCTGTGCCAGCAGCCGCGCGAGTGCCTTCGGGAAACACGCTCGACAGGGAAGATTTTTTCAACATAACGAATATCCACGTTGTCAATTACTCCCCTTGAACCTAGAGTCCATTTTTAATGAATTTCTACACTTACTTATAAATGAGTATTTGTTGTCATGAAATTTATATAATTTATCCAAAATTTAGCCTCATGAGGACTTCAAGTCCCGTATTTGTTCAGCGCGAAGACGTTAGGTACCGTGACAGCTTCTAAAACACCAGTAAAGATGTTTAACAATCTTCCCACCGCTCAAATTGTACAGACGTATGAAGTAAGGAATTCATTTCTGTGCTTTATCAGACAAAACACACATTTGAAAACAAGATGGCAGAACGATGTCAGCGTTTAGATTCCTGCGAGTCAGGGCTAGGGAGTGCGCAGGGAGTGCGTGAGGGCGCTAGGCGGCTCGGAGCCCGGCCTCCAGGGTGCCTCCGCTGCCAGAGCAGGGCCCCAGGGTGTGGCAAAGTGCTGCTCTGCCCTCTCCAGTCACAGAACGGCCCCCCAGGGGCCGCTCCAAGAACTTCTCCCTGGAACTCTGTGGTGCAGACGCTCGGCTTGCGGCTGGCCCCACGCAGCTTCAGCGGGCTCAGGCCGCCGCCCTCCTGCCCCGGGCGGCAGCCAGCGTCAGCGCCAGCAGCCCGACTTCAGGCTTCACACCATAGGCTGGCCCAGAGCCCGCATGCAGCGCCTCCCTGGCGCGTGTCTGTAGAAGGCCCGGGACTGTCCCGCGGCAGACCTAGCCCTACCCTGCAGAAGACCCACCCACAGCCACTGCCTTCCTTCCCGCTAGTGCCCCGGAGGCCCGGAGGCCCGCGCAGTCCGACGCAAACTCTCCGGCAGAAACAGCTTCCCAAGATGTCTGTTCCGTAACAGACAAGCTGCTGCCCCGGACTCCCAAAAGGCTGGTCTCCTCTCTGCCCATCTGTCTTCGTTACTTCCCACCCTGTCTCATCCATGCCAAAACACTCTTAGCAACCTCCAAATCCACAGACCTCTCTCAAGGAACTCAGAAATCCACAGAAAGAAAAACTGAGAACCTACAGGGAACATAGCGACCAAGAGTTGGGTGAGCGCTCTGCTGAGAGCTGCTGTATGCAAACCAGGGCCCGCTGTGGTCTGTAATAGCTGGGCACACAGCAGCCTCTTCCCAGCCGCTATGTGCCGCCTCCGCCGGCAGCCTCTGGCTGTTTCTGAGGAATCGCCCGCCTCAGTAGCACTTAACGAGTCCACAGACCCAAATACTTGGGGAGCTTCCAGAGTCCACGGCCACAATGGTGAACAAACAATCCAGCACATACCACGGTGACCTGCCCCCAGGCCTAGAACCGGAGCTACAGTCTCAGGGCGCTTTGGAGGTTCTGAAACAGACCCCGCTGACTCTGAGTCTTATGCAAAATGGAGTCTGAGGGGGGTTAGGTCCCTACATCCAGCTGTTTACGAAGCCAAAAATCAGGTCTCGTTTTAAAAATCCTGTATAGCTCCTCTGTAATATTCTGCGAACAAAAAGCTCGGTTAAAGAGCTGGACTAATCATAAGGTTTCTGTCTTTGAAGGAAAAAAGGTCAAACTAAGGCACTAAAAGGCTGGCGGCAGGGCGTCCCCCTGCAGGCCCCCAGGGCTTTCAGATGTGCGCGGCTGCTGAAGGGAACTGCTAACTCGCAGCGAGAGGCGCGGCTAAACTTCAGTCAGCACACACTAAAAACAAACTGGAAGCGTCCTGGGACTTGCTAAACTCCCTTCTGCAGCAACCGAAGAGAAAGCCTCATCCCCCACGGGTTGGGGGGAACAGCTCCGACTGAGAAGCGCACGCAGAGGCCGCAACAGCCGCAGGGAGCACGTCTTACCAACGTCGGTTATGAGGATCGGCTCCTGCAGAGGGATGTCGGGCACCGGGACCCCGGCCTTGCCCATGCGGACCCTGGCGGGCTTGCGCTGGTGCCGCATCTTCCGCAGCTCTGAGTGCTTGAAGTGGGAAGCGATGTGAGTCTTCCTGTGGCCTGAGGTGCGGAACTTTTTGTCACAGTGAGGACAAGCGAAAGGTCTGACTCCTGATAAAAATGAAAGAACAATGCAGAATTATCTCCAGAAAATACACCTTTGCAGTCAGTGCCAACAGAAAATGATGGCATTTAACATCGATTTGAATAGTCAAATATCTGCCATCTCGTGCTCATAATTTCACAGATATTACCTATTAGGGTTGTCTCCCTTGTTTGCATACAGAGCATAAAACAGATGCTAAGGCATATAATAAGGCATTTTAAGTTAAAAAGGGTATTTACTATTTTCAGGAGAAAGCCTCTAACTGTAACGTAAGGGCACCCAGACGCCCGGCAGACCCTGACACTCTCCAGCAAGGCTTCGCGCATGCGCACACGCCCCCCGCGGCAGGTGTCTCCCCCTCGGGCGACAGCAGTGACATCCCCGTCACGATGCTCAGCCACCACTTCCTTCCATTTACAATTCACTGGTAAATGAAAATGCAGGTTCCAAGAAGGACATCTAGCAAAATCGCCTAAATTGAGCCACGGGCAGCTGTGGCCGAGGGACTCCGAGAGCAGTCACTGCTAGCAGGCAGGAGGCACCTGCAGGGGACAAACACGAGTCCCCGAGGGCAGCAGCGGTGTGATGGAGTGGCCGCCAGCCTGAGGGTCACGGGAGCAGCTATCGTCAGCAGGACGCTGGCCGGGCTCTCACGCTGGCCGCGAAGGAGTCGCAGGGCGCGGTCGGCACCGGGGGATGCCACTGCTGGGCCTCGGCACGAAGGGCCTCCGTGGGCGGTGTGCCCGCCGCCCGCCAGCCCAGACCCCGGCCTCACAGACAGCAGCCGGCTCCCCGGGAAGGCCCGGCCAGCAGGACCGCCGCCCACGGCCCCCATGAGCCCCCAGCCGGGGCGAGTGAGCACCCCCACTGCTCCCCCACCGGCCCGTGAGGGTCACCTCGGGCTTCCAAGACCCGTGCAGACCCCAGCCTGCTCAGAGGCCATCGAGAAGCGCGGATGAGCGGGAAAGCCAGCTCTGGGGTCAGCCTCGCCCAGACCGAGCTGTGGAGGAGGCCGGGGAGCCATCCCCCTCCAGCGGGCCCACAAGTGACCAGGACACCCCGGGACGCCGGTGCAAAGCCGGCACCCACCGATGTCCGGGAAGAGACGGGGCCGCCGGGCCCGGCTGCCCGGGCAGGGGCGGTACCTGTGTGCAGGCGGATGTGCACCTTGAGGCTGCCCGAGGTGGAGAAGCTCTTCATGCAGTACTGGCACTTGAAGGCCTTGATGCCCGTGTGGGTCTTGATGTGGGCGGTCAGGGTGCTCTTCACGGCGAAGGCCCGGAAGCACTGCGGGCACTTGAAGGGCCGCTCGTGCGTGTGGATGCGGATGTGGCGCACCAGGTCGCTGGGCTTGCGGAACTCCTTGCTGCAGTAGGGGCACACGTGCCACCGCACCCCGTTCTCCTCGCGGACTGAACCTGGGCGACATCGGAACAAACAGTCCAGCTTGGCCTGGGAACTCTGGAAGGGCCAGGTGCTAGGCCGCGGGCGGCCGTCGAGGGTCAGGCCACCGGCGGGCCGTGCCTCTGACAAGCGAGAGCGCGCCGCCTAACGGCCCGTGGCAGACCCGAGCCTGGAGGAGCCGGGAGCGGGCCGAGGTGGGCGCCAGGGCGCGTGAGCCCAGCTGCTGCGGCTGGTCCCAGCACCCTCGCAAGGAACTAGAAAGGGGGGGCTGCCCGCGCGACAGGGAGACGGGCAGCCACACGAGGGAGCGGCGCGCGAGCGGGCGGCGCGGCTGCAGGAGGGCACACGTGCAAGCCCAGCGGCCTGGTCCCCCAACGCCGAGTCTCAGTCGAGACTATTCCCATCAGGACAACAAGAGGCAGAACTTGGGGGACTAAAGAGTAAAGTCATTTCTAAAACAGGTTTTTTTTTAAATCCAGCAGAATCACTTTGAAAGTTTTTACTAGCTCTATTTATCTGAAACCAAATAGACACCTATAGTAACTGAACAGGTAAAAATTCAAGTAAAGAATCCACTTGGGATCAAAAAGGTTCGACCATGTTAATGAAACTTATCAGAAAATTTTAACTATTTAACTACGTCTATATAGACACAGTTTTGTTAGAGAAAAGGAAAATCTCTTATTCCCTCCTCATTGTTACCTGTAAATACAAAAAAATTCTCCTTAAGGAGAATCCACAAGGAGAGAAAATGTGTTTTCCAGAATATGATGCTCTTCGTAAGATTAATTAACATAAGAAAGATGAAGTTACATATAATGAAAAAAAAAACTTTAAAATAGTGACTCAAATAGTGAAACAACAACAAAAGAGGGGAACGTACATAGCCAGAAGGGGAGACTAGAAAATGAGGAAAATGGTTTTTAAAGGGAGGAGAAGACACTGCATAAAACGAATAGATAAAAACTAACTCAGGGCCTCCCTGGTGGCACAACAGTTGGGCGCTGCTCTGTGGAGCTGTCGGCAGAGCTACAAGAGTTCGCGCCCAGCAGGGGAGATTCCCACAGGGCGCGGCAGACCTCTCCTGCCTCGCCCGCTGCTCCCCTCGGCAGTGTGTTTCCGTCCATCTGCCTGTTCTGCTCCCCAGTCTGTCTCTGTGAACCCTCTCGCCACCCCACGCCTCTGGCCTGTACCCCAGCTTGTATGCATAAATAAACAAATCTTGAAAATAAAAACTATCTCAGAAAAGTGAATAATTGCCGAAAGGTCTTACAACCACAAGCAGAAACAGCAAGGTGTAAAAAGGTGAAAGAACTTCTGTATCTGTTAGCTAAAATCGGGAAATCAAACCCAAAAATCTGATTTAAAAAAAAAAAAGGAAACCACAGCTTTAGTTATTTAAGATGACATAAAACGGTCGCCAATTTCCAATTAATTCTGGGAACAGACTGGAACGGGCGACTACAAGCTGCAGCCCTGAGCCGCCCCCGAGTCTGGCCTGCACATGCTCTGCGTGGGCCAGGCGATGTCACAAAACGCAGCCGCGCCCACGTTTCGGACTCTTGACAGACGGGGAGGCCAGGAGGAGCAGACTGCGCCCCTGCGCGGTGCTGGGAAGTGGCTTTTCTCTTCAGACTCACTAACACGTTCAGAAGGAAAAGAACGTGTTACAATCATCACCAAGATGAAAAGGCATTTGCTAGCAGACTCCAACATCTAAACCTTTTTCAAAAATATCTGGAAGCAAGAAGTGAATAAATCGTCTGAATACGAGTTTTGGCTTCACGGATAAATATTACAAGCAGCCCTCATTAAAGTCAAGGAAAAGTTCATTATCTCTGATATTTATAGTTTTAGAGACACCAGCCAATGAAATTAAATGAAAAAAAAATGCAGTATAAACTACAAGAAAAAAGGTTAGGTCACCATTTCCAAATGATGATTCACACAGCTGAATAAGACAAATTCAGAAAGACGTCCACATTTCAATAAATGAAATCAACACATCCTTCATATCCACAAACAAAACCTCAAAGAAAGCCTTCAAGCAGCAAAATAGGAAAAAGCGAGTAAGAGCTAACCAAACGCAGACACACGCCCTACTCTCTGATACAAGGACCAACTTATAGAGACGCCAACTTCTTTCCACTAAACCTCTTCTACACAAATAACACGAAGCAAGTTCCTCAGAGCTGGCATCTTTAGAGCTCCAGCAGACAACTCTACAGGATACAGTATGTGAATATAAAGTTCATGTGAAAAGAACATGCTAAAACAGTGAAAACTCCACTGTTAAGAAGCGCAAGGCGAGAGGACGGGGCTCCGGCTTATGGACGCTGGCCCCGAAGCTGAAGGCCGCAGCCAGCAGGGCCGCGCGGGGCCAGGACGGGCCTGCCCAGGCCCAGCCTGCCGCGCGAGGGGACCCGACGGCGGCTCCAGCCGTGTTCAGACAGCTGGGTGCCCGCAGGAAAACGGAGATGCAAAACCGGAGCAAAGGTTCAGTTTGTGACACGCACAGCCAAGAGGCCTTTCCCGGTCGCGCCAGCGTGCAGGCGAGGGGCGAGCCCCACGCCACGGAACAGCACGCACTGGCGGCACAGAGGCAAAGCCTGTGTCCTCACTGGGCTGTGGAGCAGCTCTGCCGTCGGCTCCGGACGCAGAACACCGCTCCCTGCACACCGCAGGGCAAACAGATCAAAGGGGAGGCACAGGCGGGGGCAGCCCGGCACGCCGTCCTCGGGGTCTCATGGGGAGCAGGCGGCTTTGCGGGGCCGGGGGCGGGGCGAGCGGGCTCAGGGCGAGGGGGAGCACCTGGGTGGATGGGAACCCCCAAGGCAGGGGCGAGGGCCTGGAGCTGCCCTCACACTCTAACATGCAGGGAAACGCGTCAAGAGAAAGCGAACGGAGTTAAATGTCAACATCTGGGGAGTCTAGATGAGACTGGGAATTCCCAGCATTGTTTCTGCAACACTGTCAAGCCTCCAACTACTGTAAACTCAGTCCCTGAAAAGCCTTCACAGGCGCCTACTGCAGAACCCCGACACGCCAGAGAGGCAGGTCCATGCGCGAGAGTCACAGGCTCGTCCTGCGCTCCGTTCACCGTCCACTGCGGCTGCGCGTTAGAAGGAAAACGCGAGTGACCGAAACATCGCCGACCCGCGAGGCGGCCTCCGGCATTTACGCGAGGAGGCACCACGTGGGCACCAGAAGCCGCTCCACTGCACATGAGATGCGCGCCCTGCACGCGGTGAGACGGGGCAGCGGGCAGGCCGGCGGCGGGTGTGGGGGCGGGCGCCCGCCCATGCCGTGGTGCGTGCTGAGGTGCGTGGCACGAGCACATCTGCCGACATCACGGGGCTTCGGCGCCCGCGCCCGGGCCTCGCCCGCACACACCACCTGTCCTGCCGGAGGGACAGCCTGAGGCTGCCTGGCCTAGGCCCACGCCCGCAGGGAGGGCGCCCATTGGCCTGTGTCCCGCAGGGCCGAGGACGTGCTCTCGGGAAGGTGCCTCACTTCACGCTCCCGGCTGAGGTGTGGGCCACAGCAGGGCAGGCTGCAGGTGGCCACTCGGGAGGCGCCGTGTGCGAGGTGGCCCCGAGCAGAGCCCCAGGGCAGGGCTGGCTCGAGGTGCACGGACCAGGCAGGAGAAGCAAGAGCCAGCAAAGCCGCAGACACAGCTCAGTGGGCCTGGGCGGGCGCCGCCTGAGGGCACCAGCCAGGCGGAGGTGCATGGGCAGAGGGGAGGCTGCGGAGCCTTCCTGGTGTGGGAAGCCCCGGCGGGCGCCAGCCAGGTCCACTGCACTTGCTGCAGTTTCCAGATGAGAAGGGGAGCGATACGCCTCAGCGGAGCACGAGGGCCACCGGGTGACAGGACCCGAAGGAGGCCGCAGGAACGCGCCCCTGGGAGGAGCGGAAGCAGGCGTGACTGTGGTCAGGAGGCCCGAGGCGAGTGGCAGGGTGGGGTGGGCAGGCTGAGCCGGACTTCCGACAAAGGTCCTGGCTCTGAAGCCATCACAGAACCCCAGAGGACGTGCTGCGCGTCACCCCAAATCGCTGGGCTTCCCAGAATCGGAACTGCTCCGGCTCAGCGCGGCCCCTAATTTAGCAGGGTCTAGCCAAGCCTGACCGGCGCCAGGGAGGAGGGGCAGGGGCGGAGAGGAGCACGCAGGCGCCACGGCTTGGCAAGGAGGACACGGACGGGAGAGGCGCTGAGCGCGGGGCAGGGCGGCAGCATGGGTCCCCGAGACGCCGGGGGCAGGAGAGCTGCTCCCTGGGAGCATTTCTGGAGCGACTGCCCCAAACCCGGAGCGCCCGCCCCGGCAGCCCCCGCGCATGAGGAGCCTCCCGGGCGGCGGGGCAGCCAGGGGCTGCGGGGCGGGCGCCCACCCTGCACCTGCCCGGAGGAGCCGCCCTCGGGGCCTGGAGAGCCGGGGTTTGGCGGGGGGAGGACGGCGAGGAGCGGAGTTTCCTGCTGCAGAAACCGCGCAGGGCCAGGCGGGGCGTCCGGCGCAGCAGAGCGGGACAGCAGCGCGGGGCGCCGGGGGCCGCGGGGGCCGCTCCAGCAGCGGGTGAGGCCAGAGGCTGCAGGACGGCGGGCCGGCGGGGACAGAGTCAGCAGGGAGAGGCAGCCGGCTGTCCGCAAGCACAATGGCCGACGGTCATCTTTCATCGTAAATACCGGACCGAAGCGGGTGGCGACACCGCAGCCTTCCACGGGCCCCGCCCTCACGAGGCTGCGCAGCCGCTCGGGCACAGGAGACGGGCCCGTGGTCCCCGCTAGAAATGAGGTAAAATTACCAGGTAGGAACGGAGATTTCTTCTTTAGGATTTTCTTCTCTTTCTTATCCGGCTTCCCTGGGCTTTCCTGTTCTTTCTCTTGCTCTGCCTCTGCAGCGTCGGGGGGCTCGCCGGGAGCAGGGGGCCCGTCCCCGGGCTGCACCTGGAGGGCGGTGGCCTTGGCATGGCCGGAGTCACTCGGGGGCGCTGCAACTGGAATTGAAGACAGCCCACTGTTTTCTAAGGCTTGCTGAGACAGAACAAAACTAGGAGGTTAGGAGACACGCGCCCAGATGTGCCTGCCAAAGTCTATCACAAAGGCTTACGAGAAGCCTCCCCTACGGAGGGCCACCGCGCAACGAGGGGCCGCACCACCGGGACCCTCCGTGAGCGAGACTCCTCCTTTCTGAGAACCACACGCCCCTTTGGACAGCTGAGCTCTCACCTCCACCCAGACTCGCAGCACGGCAACCACGCTGCTAAACTACGGGACATCAGGCTAACTTGACTTCAAGAAATTTTACTTCAGGCGACTCTGCCGGTCTCTAGCCAGAGAGCAGTCCCTGGCGGGGGGCACCCGGCTCCCTGGACACGCGCTTCTGTGACCCCCGGGGCTTCCACAAGGCAGCCAACGGGCCTCGGCAGAGAGTCGGGGGTGAGCCCTCAAAACCAGCAAATAGGACAGGGGGCGGGGTCGTCTGATTAGAACAAAGCCCGGCTGTACAGCGGGCCGGGGTGGAAGACGGGGAGCTATGCTCGCCGCCCCTCCCGTGCGCACCGTGCACTCAGTGAGCGGGGTGGGGGACAGTCCCCGCGGCACGAGCCCGAGGCCAGGGCCAGCCTCGCATGTGAGTTCTGAGGCCTGGGGCTGGGGCAGAGAGGCAAAGGTGCCAGCGGAAGAGCCTCCTCTTTTCAAGTACGTTTACTTACAAAGAAACACTGAAGGTTTCGATTTACTTTTTAATGGGTAAATAAAAAAACGCTTCTAGCTCCCTGCACTCCGCTCCTCTGCCTCGCGGCGCTCAGTGCAGACAGCCCACCCGACCGCCCCGCCGCTTGCAGTGACCCCGCGGCCACTCTGGCCGGCCCGCCCGCGCCCAGCGCTCACCTGCAGGATGTCGGGGCTGACGCCCACGGCGATGCTCAGGTGCGGGCCCGGGGGCGCGGGCGGGCTGGGCTCCACCGGGCCCGGCTCGGACAGCTCCAGGAGCTGCTGGATGACGTCGGTCACCGCCTGCGAGCTCTGCTGGCCGGACGCGGCCGTGACCTGCACTTCCGTCTGCTGAAGAGGCAGGGTCTGGAAGAGCGTGGCCTGAAACGCAGCGACAGCCCCATAAAGACATAAACAACGACATTCACCCGCACGCCCATTTTTTCAAAAAGAAACAGGCACAGCTTCCTCATGAGAACTAAACACAGATTTTAAACGAGATCCCTACAGACCTGTGGGACCGGCACAGCACCGGCTCTTGGGAGAACCCATGAGCTGTCGACACGGCTCAGGCGCTTCGGCAGTAAGAGACCGCGGTTCGGGGTGGCAGAAGAGACACAGGCGTCACTTCCTGTTGGCCAGTGAAGCCAGGGGAAACAGCCACAAAATAAAGGGAAGGGGAAGAAGCCCACTGTGGTCACAAAACCCTTCCAAACTTCTCACAGGGGAGCAGGAGGACCCCGTCGGGCGCCCGGGAGGCTGGGTGCGGGCAGAGGCCTGCGCTCGACCAGGCGGCGGTGGGCACAGCGCGCATCCACACCGCAGGACACACCTCACTGAGCACCCAGCTCGGGCTTTGCCGGCTCCGACCGACTCAAGCCCACCTCTGCGGGAGCACGCCAAAGCAGACCCCACCGAGGAGAATAAAAGCGTGTCTGCTCTGAATCACACAATTTTCAGTAAGTGGACTGGAAAACGTAATCACTGCCCAAAAATCCAAAGGCGAGGGGGGAATGATCAGCATCACATTAGAGGTGGAAGAATGGTCTTGGAAAAGGGTGAATGAATCTTAAATTATTACACAAGGCTAAAGAAAATCCAGTGATAGGCTTCAATAACACCGACTATGCGAAGCACAATTTCAGAGATTAACGGTTACATTTTTGGCTTTTCCTGGCTCAGATGACAGCCCATAAATCCAGACCACTGGATACTCTTCCAGAGGGCACAAAGAGGGATTTCCTTTCACTGATTTAAGAAAAAATAACACAGGGCCTCCCTGGGGGCACAGCGGGTTGAGCATATCGCTGTGGAGCTGTCGGCAGCTGCGGCGCGAGTTCAATGTCCGGCCAGGGAGCTTCCCATAGGGCACAGCAGACCTCTCCTGCCTCGCTGCCTGCTCCCCTCAGCGGTGTGCTTCAGTTGATTTGCCTGTTCTGCTCCCCACTCTGTCTCTGATGAACCCTCTCACTGCCCCACAACTCTGGCCTGCACCCCAGCTTGTATGCATAAATCAATCAATCTTTAAAAAAAAAAGAAAGGAAAAACAACACAGCCCCTTACCTCCACTTAGAAACCCTCACAGCGCCTCTACGGCGCTGAAGTCATCTGACCTTAAGGCTCACGGTCAGGGTGGCGGGGGCAGGACAGGCCCCCCGCCCACAGCCCCACTCACCGTGAGCACGTGCGCACCCTCGGCGGGGCCGGCGGGGTTCTGCGGGCCCCCCATGTGCATCTTGCTGATGTGGGTGTTCAAGCTGCCCAGACTCTTAAACACGCAGCTACATTCTGTGCAATTATAGGTAGGGCCATTCTTGACCTTGAAGAATAAAAAAGAAAACAGTGATTTTCTACAATTATTAGATAAAAATATTCAAATCGTGGCAAGTTAAAATTTACCATTCTATAGAAAATGACAGAAATCATCTCTAACGTTATTTTTTCTTTTAAATGAGCTACCGCGTCAATGACTCAGCCTTGGGTCAAAGTTGCCGGCAAGAGCTGATTAAATCTCAGCCTTTTCCGTGAATTCGAGCTGGTCTGGGTGTCGAGGAACAGTTTTCAGTGACTCTAATCAGGCAAAGTGGACGACACCTGCCGTCCACGCCTGGCAGGCGTGCAGGCGCTGGGCGCCACCCGACGAGGCTCCGGCCGCACGCGGGCAGGGGCTGCGGCGCTGACTTGCCATCACGGCCCCCACCACAGGGTTTTCAAACCATGATGAGGCTGTGAGCGGACCAGGGCGCGGCAGTGGAGGCAGGTCGCGGCAGAGACTGGCCTGCGCCGCCCCACAGCCACACGCCCAGCCGGTCGTTGCTCAGCCGCGGGCTGGCCTGCAGACGTGCCGGCCTCTGCTCTCGCGCTGACATCCGTCCTACTTCAAGAGCCGTGTTAAGAGCCCAGCTTAAGGCTCCGGCTCAGCACAGAACGAGGGGGCACAACAAGCTACTCCTGGGGCTCCTCCATCTGCGCCCCCCAGGCCAGCTGCCCTCCCTGGAAACCTGGGAGGCTCCAGCAGCACCTCAGAGGGCTGTCCCAAGGCCCCAGGGGGCTTGGGAGCCGCACAGGCACCCGGCAAAGCACTCACCTTTCGGAGGCAGCCCAGAGAGTGACAGGGGCTCGGGGGCACCAGTCGCCTACCCCCGCCCAGTGCGCTTCTGTTCCAAGGTCTCTGGGCCTCAGATACCGATACTTAGTTTTTACAAGTAACTCCTGGAATTCTGAGTCTGTTTACAGACCATGTAAATTATACCCGGATTTTCCATTTTAGGGTGGCTCCCCTTGCCCCAAGGGGAGGAAAATAGATACTTATTTGCTTTTAAGAGGGTAGTTTTCATTCTGCAAAACAGATTTGTGTTGCTTAAACACTCCTTTATTTTCTATCACTCAGCCATAAAACTAAGACACCCAATCATGTCAGTGATCAGAGCAAAGGTTAATACCTTAAGGGACTTCACCAAGGACTATGATGTCTACAGGGTTAAAAAGTGTATCCGTTTGGCGAAAGAACCAGAGATGGGAGGAAAACAAGCAGGCCGGCGCCTGGGAGACGGGCGGGAGGTGCCCTCCTCCCTCCAGTCGCTCCTTGGCTTTCAGGCTCCTAAACGCCACAGCGTCCGCTTCAAGGCCGCCCAGGGGACCCCGTTCAGACAGGCGCGTGCTGGCCACCTCAGATGCCGCCCGCGGGGCTGTGGCCGCCCGCGAGGACCCAGAAGGCAGAGTCTGTTCTGCTCCCCCGGGGAGGGCCCAGAAAGGTGCCTACGTTTCTGAACCAGTCTGCCCTGTGCGACCTCTCAGCCTGCATCCAGAAAGGGGGGACGAGCTCCTCAGCCCCAACTCCAGTGGGCTCCCCGCAAGGCCACACAGCCGCGAACAGGCCCCCAGGGCCAGCTCACCTCGGAGTGGACTCTCTGCACATGCGACTGGAGATTCCCCTTTTGGGAGAAGGCGGCAGGACAAAAGGCACAGGCGTGGGGCTTTTCACCGGTGTGCTTGATCATGTGGGTCTGCAGCGCCCCCTTCTGGTTAAAAGCTTTCCCACACTCGCTGCATTTAAAAGGCCTTTCACCTAGGGAGGGAGGAAGAGATCAAAACGCAGCCCGGGGCCTCCCTGGTGGGGCAGCGGTTGAGCCCTGGGCTCTGGAGCTGTCGGCAGCGGCCATGCGAGTTCGACGCCCAGCTGGGAAGATTCCCACATGGCGCGGCAGACCTCTCCTGCCTCGCCCGCTGCTCCCCTCAGCAGTGTGTTTC